>JZSA01005900.1:0-38718 GCA_000956155.1 Cotesia vestalis
ATAAAAAATACTTGAAATATCTTCAATTAATGATTCTCAGTTTTTTAAAACAATCCTAATTTAAGTACGATTGATATTTAATAAAACGTTCGCTTGAACGTCGATCAGCATAAGGTTTGCATGTAGAATATACAAATTTTGAATGCTAATATTTCAAAATTTAGTGCCGCGAGGACTATTTCAAAAAATTCCTACGTATAGAGGATACTTATGAGTATAAGTACGAAAAATTTCATAAATTTTAAGGAAACGGTTTTTTTCTTGGAACGTCCTTAATCTCAATTTTCTTAAATTTTTTAAATTGATAAAATTTTTGAATTTTGATGGCTCAAACCGACTCAGAGTTCAAATTCTGGCTTAAAGGTGAAAGATACGGGAAAATTAATGAAGACCATTTTTGAAGAAGATAAAATTTCCTGCAAAAATGATTTTTTTGTACCTTCAGTATTTACCTCAGAATTTCGATTTTAAGCTTTGTAAACAATTGCTCTAATTATCTTGTAATTTTTCCGTATTTTTAGTATTTAGTCCAGAATTTTAAGATTTTTTTAAGAACAGATTCAAAACTACAGTTTTTAAATTGGTGATTAATTATTTTACTTGTCATTTTATTATTTCAAATTTTCTGGATGTAAAAAAAGCGGTTTTAAAGAAACGGTTTTTTTCTTGGAACGTCCTTAATTTCATGTAGTTATTTGAATAGTTTTGATATTACTTATTTTGACTCCTTATCGGGTTGAATCGGTTCAATTAACGTTCAATACGTCCAAATAACGATTTTAACGTCCAATACTTTGAACTTACGCTTTCAACTTCTAATACGCTAAATTTACTATTTGAATCTACGATTCAAATTTTAACTCTGGTCAAAATTAAAATTATGGGTTAAATATCGGGTATACAAAAAATATATGAGATTATTTTTGTAGAGAATAAAATTTTTTACAAAAAAGGATCTTACGCTGAAGTCACTTTGATTAATCAATACTCAATAATTAATAATTATTCAATCAAACTTAAAAGGAAACCGGTAAAAAAATTCCTTTTTCATCATAAAAATCTCCAACCAGTACTTGTAAGGAAAAAACTGATATAAATAAGCTTCAATCCGTAAAAAAATTGCACAACATTAATGAATAATGCATCGCGACAATATAAATGGTTGGATATCTAAAGCGATCAACAGTTTGCATTACATTCTACAATAGCTGTCTTATCGCCTCGTTATCCATAACTCCTATCAATTAAACGTTCAATGCAAGTTTTATCACTTGAAATTTCACAAAGTCATCTTGTAATTATAATATTAGTCTTCGTAGATAGCGACGAAACTTGTAATCAAGAATATCCGTCTTTCTTCCATGGAAATAAATAACAGAACGATAAGTGGGCGAGAAGAAGATTACGCAACCTGTATATCTATATATAAATATATGTGTACATATATGTCTAAAGAGAAGGGGCACCGCTACACGATACAAGCGTACAGCGTTGACACAAATTTTCTGAGGAGTTTAGTGCTGCGAAGAGACTCGCGTAGTTAAGCCGCGTTATATTTATAAATTAATCATGGATAATCCGATTGTTCAAGTGCAGCAAGGCAAATTGTCTGGGACCCGGGAGACAAATATCAGGAAGAACGGGTGCTTTTACGCGTTCCGAGGAATTCCATTTGCGAAATCGCCGGTTGGAGATCTCAGATTCAAGGTTTTGATTTTAATTTTGATTTTGTGATTGTGATTAAAGTACTGATTTTGTTTGATTGGTTGAAGGACCCAGAACCTGTTGAACCCTGGTCTGGAGTCAGGGAGGCCAAGGAATACGGAGACGTAAGTGCGCAGTTCGACTGGCGGACGAAACAAATCATAGGAAGCGATGATTGCTTGTATCTTAATGTCTATACTAAGGAATTGACTCCTACGGTGCCGAGACCCGTTATGGTCTGGATTCACGGAGGCGGGTTTGTTGGAGGCTCAGGAAATGATGACGTTTATGGACCGGATTTTCTTGTTGAGAAGGACGTTGTTTTGGTTACTATTAATTACCGTCTTGGGATTTTAGGTAATTTTATTGTCAGTTTAAAATTTGTCTTGGAAATTTAGCTGAGTTTCGAGAATTAGGGTGGATATAATTTAATTTGAGGATGTTATTTTTGGAGAGAGATTTATATTAATCGTTTAAAATCATTTAAAAAAATTATGAGAGTTTATTTGATTTTTATGGATAAGGTGACTTTGAAATTGGAATTCATTATAAAGGATTAGAGATAAAAGAAAATTAAATTTTCTATGATTTTTTAGTATTTTCAATATTTAATCCAGAATTTTGAATTTAAAGTTTTGGAGCTAATTTGTTTTATTGAACATTTGTGATGCTAACTTAGAATTTGATTTATACAGTAAAAAATTTAGCGCCAAAAAATTTTGTGTTAAATATTTAACACTCTTTTGTGTTAATTTAACACAATAAATATAAAATTTATCCATAAAAGTGTTAAATATTTAACACAAAATTTTTTGACCCAATGTCGCAAAATTTTTTTGTCGAAAAAATGATCGCATATGTAAAAAGTATAAAATACAGTTATTAAATTTCTAATAGAAGTAACATCAATATTTACAAAGTAAAACGGCAATTTTTACTGTTTGGAACTGCACAGAAAAAAAAATTAAATTGAATCAAATAAAAAAATTCTTAAACTTAAAGTTAATTTTACTTGATTCAAGAATTTTTGGTCTTGAATCAAAACAATGAAACTCTTTAAAATTATTTTCTTGGTTTAAGAAATTTTTCCTTGATTCAAGTTAATTTTTTTTTTTCTAAGTGTGTAATTTTTTAAAATGAGAGATTCGTTATTTACTATAGTGACAGCTATTAATCACTTATTTTCGATATTAAATTATAAATTGTGGCTTTTACACTTTCTAAATTAAGTTCTGTAGTATTTATTTTTTTGCCAACCCGATGTCCTGTTTGAAACTATAAAAATTAACCGGAATCCGAGTTAATTTTACAGTTTTTTTCGTGTAGGAAACTTTTTTGTAAAAAATTAAATTTCCTTCGAAAAAAATTTATTATTTTTTTGTATCTTTAATATTTAACTCAAAATTTCGAGGCTAAATATTTGAAAGTAAATTTTTGTATCAAAAATTTTCACAAATATTTTTTTTTCTAACTTTGAATCCGATTCATGTTTCAATGGTGAGAAATATGCACTGAAAAAAAAAAATTCTTAACTGGAGGGTAAATTTTCTTGGCTCAAGAAAATATTAAGGAAGATTAAAAATTTTTTCTTGCTCTAAAATAACTTTTGTTTTCCTTGAAATTTTCTTGGCACAAGAAATTGGTTTTTTGTGTAAAGAAAAATTGATAAGGACCTTTTTTGTGAAAAATTAAATTTTCTTATAGAAAAAGATTTTTTTTTTCCGAATCTTAATTATTGACCCCAAAATTAAAATTCAAACCTTTAAATAACAAAATAATTTTAATTTGTTAAAGGTTTCTTGAACTTGGACGATGAAGATGCACCAGGAAACCAAGGATTGAAGGACCAAGTAGTAGCTCTAAAGTGGATACAGCAAAACATTGAAAAATTTGGCGGAGATAAAACCAATGTCACTATTTTTGGCGAAAGCGCAGGAAGTGCTGCAGTCCATTATCTGACATTGTCTCCCCTAGCTCAAGGTTCGAATTTTAAATATTCTAAAAAACGAGCTTCTAAATTCTTTGTATAATTTACAGGACTGTTCCACAAGGCGATCATGCAGAGTGGAGTCGCGACGAACCCCTGGGCAAACACGACTCTTCCGATGAAGAACCAGGCGGAGAAAATTGCGGATCATTTGGGAAAAAGTGTGACAAACACTAAAGAATTAATAGCATTTTTTAAAACTGTTTCTGCGCTTGATTTAGTTCGAGCAGATCACTCTTTCCAAACTTGGCAAGACCGTTTTTTGATCAACAATACCTTTGTGCCATCTGTGGATTCTAAATCCAAGCTTCCGTTTTTGAATGTTCCGTTGAACGAAGCTACTAAGTCGGGAATCAAGGTTCCTCTTATTTGTGGGCACACTAGTCATGAAGGAATTATTCTGCTTGGAGGTAAAAATAAATAGCTTGTTTCATGTTAGGGAATTAAACAAAATTAGAAAACTGAAAAAAAAAAAAAAGGAATTTTTAATAATTTTTTCTAAACTTCAACTTCTTTTTTTTTTTACATCCGAAAAATTTGAAATAATAAAATGACGAGTAAAATAATTAATCACCAATTTAAAAACTGTAGTTTTGAATCTGTTCTTAAAAAAATCTTAAAATTCTGGACTAAATACTAAAAATACGGAAAAATTACAAGATAATTAGAGCAATTGTTTACAAAGCTTAAAATCGAAATTCTGAGGTAAATACTGAAGGTACAAAAAAATCATTTTTGCAGGAAATTTTATCTTCTTCAAAAATGGTCTTCATTAATTTTCCCGTATCTTTCACCTTTAAGCCAGAATTTGAACTCTGAGTCGGTTTGAGCCATCAAAATTCAAAAATTTTATCAATTTAAGAAATTTAAGAAAATTGAGATTAAGGACGTTCCAAGAAAAAAACCGTTTCCTTAAAATTTATGAAATTTTTCGTACTTATACTCATAAGTATCCTCTATACGTAGGAATTTTTTGAAATAGTCCTCGCGGCACTAAATTTTGAAATATTAGCATTCAAAATTTGTATATTTTACATACAAACCCTATGCTGACCGACGTTCAAGCGAACGTTTTATTAAAGATCAATCGTACTTAAATTAGGATTTTTTTAAAAAACTGAGAATCATTAATTGAAGATATTTCAAGTATTTTTTATCAAAAAAAAACAAAACAAGCGGTATTCATTTTTTTATAAAAAGTGTTTGAAGTTAGTGACTTTCGATATTTTTCGTGAGTGGAAGTAAGTGAGCGATAGTCTATAAAGAGAGGCAGCTATAGTGCGTGAGAAAGAAACCAATAGCCATAACCTATTGGTGTCTTTTTCTTGTCTATGAACGTCCTTAAGGAAAATTTACTTGATTCAAGGATTTTTTTTTTTAAACAAATGTATTAAATAATCCATTTAAATGGATTAATTTTTTGAGAAAATAATATCAATATCTGTTTCTAAGAATATACGTTCTTGTATCAAGGAAATTTTTTCAATAGTAGTATCTTTTTCTCTCACTATGTAATTCCTTAAAAGGTAAAAGTAATAATCTTGTAATTGTCAATACAATTGAAATCCTCAGTTCTCGAGTACGTGGGACCAAAATGGCGTACCTTTGTGGCAAACATGTCAATAGCATTGTTCTTCACGACCGCTGCGTGCGTTCTTCCATGGATCGCTTATTATCTAGCAGACTGGCGTATGACCACTATTGTTTTATCCATTCCACTTGCACTTTCTGTAGCAACGCCCTGGCTGGTACCCGAGAGTGCAAGGTGGCTCGTCAGTCAAGGACAAATAGATCGCGCTATTCATATTCTAAAGAAATTCGAAAGAATAAACGGTACCCAGGTTCCCGATAACGTTTACAAATACTTTAAAGTAATTATAATTGAATTTCTTACTTTATATTATATTAATTTCATTTCTGGAAACTTTTCACGAGTTTTGATTTTATTAGGAAAGTTGTGAGCAAGAACTTTCAATTGAAGACACTCATAAAACATACTCGGTAATCGATCTGTTCAAAAGCCCTCGTTTACGGAAGATAGTAC
This sequence comes from Cotesia vestalis, assembly GCA_000956155.1. Lineage (NCBI taxonomy): Eukaryota > Metazoa > Arthropoda > Insecta > Hymenoptera > Braconidae > Cotesia > Cotesia vestalis. The sequence goes on from JZSA01005900.1 coordinate 5,736, forward strand.
TGCTATTAATTGTAATCTGGTAAGCATTCATTTAATTTAATTTAATAAAATATGTATATTTTTTTTTATCTATATTAATGTCGATTATGACTAATGCTACCATTATTATCGTGGTTACTAATGTAATAATAATGATTTATCTATAAGTAGATTGGGAGCCTGTCGACAATTCAACGGAATTCAAATGTTTAAAAATATCCGAAGATCTCAAGCTAATTAAGGAACCTAATTTATTGCATCGATTAATTAAAAATATTAAAAATAAACTGTGATTTATATTGTATTTATTGGACAAAAAATTAATGAAATTGATACTAAAAAAAATTATAAAAAATATTGATTTATAATTCATGTGTTTTTATTGTTTAGTACCTATACACAAAACCGATAATTTGTATAAAAAAAAAACTCTTGAATTAAGAGCATCACTTTTGACCTTACTAAAGAAAAAATAAATTCTCATAGACATTTTAAAAGTATGGACAGATGTACATATAAATAATAGATTTTATGAATTTTTATCTATGAATTTGTCACTTTTCCCAGAAGAGAAGTATTTGATTAATATAAAATTTTTTTGGTTGACGTAAATTTTTTTCTCCATTAATTCAAGCACTTTTCTCTTGATCCAACTTAATTTTTTTCAGTGTAATATTACTGTGGTTCTTCTACACTATATTACTAATAAATTATATCAACAATAATACTAAGTAATTTATCAGCCTAACAGATAAGATATCATACACTTTAAATAATAACCAAATCATAGTTTATTTTTATCACTAATTTCAATTTTTAAATGCCTACAAACCTCTAATACGTTTATTTTTATTTTTTTTTCTAATTTACTGTAAATATAGAGAAATTTTAGAATAAGGCTTATGAAACTTGACAAAAATTAACTTCTGGAAATCTATATAGCTTAAAAAATTTTTCTAAACTTTTTTCTTAAAAAATAAAAAGACAACTTTGAACCATACCTACACGGAAAGAACAATATGACACTGGATATCATCCCAGATTATACTCAGTGATATCTGTGGTAAAAAATTATTTAATTATTAATAATAATTATCATTACCATTATTAATATTAATTCTTAATAATATTCATTATTTTTTGTTATTAATTTTTTTTTTTTTACGCGAGTGATAATTAAGTGAGTCATACATGTATTACGTCAAATGGTATTTGTGTGACATTTATAAATGTAACAACTAATTATATATGATAAGTGAACTGAGAAAACGTTCATACTTGTACTTGTGATACTTGAGTTTGATGATGTTGAATGATTATGTCGAGACAGTGCACTTTTATGTATGCCCAAGAATCAGAACAAAAATCAAAGTATTAATAATATAATTAATTGTTATTATGACTGATAATTGATAATTAATAATTAATATAAATTGATTTCTATGAAATCTACCTAAAATTAATAAATTAATAGAGCGAAAAGAAGTAAAAGCTTGCGACTTGGTATGAAGCCTGAAGATATAATACGAAATAATTAAACTGTTTATATCTTTTTTGTTTTGTTATTTGGTTTTGTTTTGTTTGATTAACTTTTTTTTATTAACAATGTTAATATAAATTTAGTCGTTTATATCGTAGAAACACCGGCGATGGATATGGAACCGGTTCGGTTGCGAGCACGAAGTAATAGCGCTGAATCTTGGGAAGCTGTGAACGGAGGAACGACCCGACGAGGCGTCAGACATACCTGGCAGACAGAACCCGACGATCCGGAGGGCGAAACACGAAACAGCAAGGCTAAGAGACAAGACAGCTATCTTCAGGCTGTTAGAAACCACCTCGGTTAGTCGCTAAGAATTTTCTTATCCGATCTCTTCTCTCCTCGTGGACCAGTTTTGCATAGAGTCTAAGAAATTCATCCAACTGCTCATGAGTGGTTGATATCAGAATGAGACTGCTCCGAATCATATCAGATTAATATTACGGAGTTTATTTTATTAGCGACAAAAAGATATGAGTCAATTGTAGAGTAGTTTGCATCTTGGATTTTTTTTTTAATTTTTTTTTTATATCAGTATTTTATTTTTGGTACTACTGTTTAATTTATCACCTAAAAATTTGTAATTTTTCAAACCAAAATGTTAGAAAAAAAATTTTTTTTTTAATTTTGAAAAAAAAAATTTTTTTTTTAAATATTAAAAAATAGGTAATTATTTACAAATGCACGGAAAGAACAAAATGACACTGGATATCATCCCAGATTATACTCAGTGATATCTGTGTTGAAAAAAAAAATTCAGATAGTAGCTAGTATAATCCAGATTATACTGGGTGATATCTGGATTATACTGGGTGATATCTGGATTATACTGGGTGATATCTGGATTATACTGGGTGATATCTGGATTATACTGGGTGATATCTGGATTATACTGGGTGATATCTGGATTATACTGGGTGATATCTGGATTATACTGGGTGATATCTGGATTATACTGGGTGATATCTGGATTATACTGGGTGATATCTGGATTATACTGGGTGATATCTGGATTATACTGGGTGATATCTGGATTATACTGGGTGATATCTGGATTATACTGGGTGATATCTGGATTATACTGGGTGATATCTGGATTATACTCATTGTAATCTAGATTATACTGGGTGATATCTGGATTATACTGGGTGATATCTGGATTATACTGGGTGATATCTGGATTATACTGGGTGATATCTGGATTATACTGGGTGATATCTGGATTATACTGGGTGATATCTGGATTATACTGGGTGATATCTGGATTATACTGGGTGATATCTGGATTATACTGGGTGATATCTGGATTATACTGGGTGATATCTGGATTATACTGGGTGATATCTGGATTATACTCATTATAATCTGAATTATACTGGGTGATATCTGGATTATACTCATTATAATCTGAATTATACTGGGTGATATCTGGATTATACTCATTATAATCTGAATTATACTGGGTGATATCTGGATTATACTCATTATAATCTGAATTATACTGTGTGATATCTGGATTATACTCATTATAATCTGAATTATACTGGGTGATATCTGGATTATACTCATTGTAATCTAGATTATACTGGATGATATCTGGATTATAATTATAATCTGGATTGAACTAGCTACTATCTGAAATTTTTTGTCACTCAGTATAATCTAGGATGATATCCACTGTAATCTTGTTTTTACTGTGTAGTATCCAATTATAAAAAAAAAAACTTTAAAACTTAGGCATATATGTGAACAATCTTTGATGTTTTTAAACAATTTTCATGTTAGTTCATTTTAATTTTTGTCATTTACTAAATTTTCCAAAATTTTATAAAAACACTATGGAGATTATGTTCATAATGAACTTAGCCTTCAACACAAAAACATCAACCCAAAAAAACATATTTTGACAGTTTCTTATCCTAAAGATAATTAAACATCATTAAATCCAATGAAACTCTGATAAATTTCTTGATTTATGTCAATGAAAATTCAAATCGACCTATCAGAATATTAATATTCATTAATGGTAAACGAATAATAAATTAATAGTAAACAAAAAAACTATTAATACCAAGTTCATCGAATTTGATAAAGCACTGATTAGTATATTAAATGTTTTTGTAGGCGTCTTTATCAAAAAACCTTGTTGATCCTGGTATTTAAACATCCAAAAACACCGTCAAGACTTCAGTAAAGTTTGCGCCAGTTTTTGTTTACCAGTTGAATTTCTGTTCCAAATAATCATGAGCATAATGGAACTGTCGCCGTACTTGAAAGCGATCCAGGAAGTTGTTGGATCAACACCAGGAGAGAAGTATCGCACAATAAACAGCATTGCTTGCAAGCTGCTATCTTCAAGGAACATCAAGAGATCCTTGAAGAACTTGGACTTTCCGGAAGTTTTGAAGCCTTTGGTTGAAGTGGAAATCGCGCGGAAGCTCCGACAGTCTGACATGATCCTCGAAGCGCTAAAATCCGAGAGCTGGGAAGTTGTGATGCGTGCAGTGAAAGCCAGGTGGTTCTTCAACGGAGGTAACAAGATGACATCGGTTGGATTCTACCAGACCCAGATCTTCCCGTTTGTGTCAGTGCAAACCCGGAGAATGATCATCAGAGCCTTGGCTGATAATCTGGTAGACGAGCCAGAGCTTGCTGATAATTTTTACGACTTGATCACCCTGATGTACGGCGAAAAACAGGCCAAACCTTTGTTGAAGGCCTGCAGCGAGTCCTTCATCTGGAACCGCATCAAGAATTTCAAGTTCAACTACACTGATGTTCACTTTTTGTACTACAAGTACCCGGAAATGGTTATTAAGTACTTGAGGTTGAGCAAGAGCGACCCAGAGAATTTCAACTTCACCTGCTTTGCAAGATTTCTTCCAAGGTTGCTGCTGAAGCATCCGAAGGTTTTTGAAGAGTTGGTTGAAAAAAGTGATGATGCTCCTATGCTTAGTGCGAGACACACGTGTTTGTTTCTAAAGCACTGTCTTGATGCATTTTTGAAGAATCCTCATAAGTTTTTGCAAATTTTGGTGCCTAGAGTTTTGAAGAGAAAGCTCCCGGAATAACAACGGTAAAGTGTCTTTAAAATGTTGGTGGATCAAGAAGTTGCGAATTTCGAAAATGCTTTCATTGGAAAGTTCAAATTCTTGGATGATTGAAAGAAGCTCTCTATATTGATGTCAGCGTACAAAGAGAAGCACAATGTTGATTTTCTGGACTGTCATGAGAAGATCACACCCAAGATTATGAGAATCCTGCCTAATGAAGATAGAATTAGGATAGCGAAGGCCAAATTTGAAGAGAAAACTTCCCCAGGTGCCGACCTTGACATCAGCTATAAGAAATCTTGGATCGCTTATCTGGATTGCAGCGAATCGTTGCAATTCTTCAAGTCTGAAATGGAGATTGTCGAAGCTTCTGCACATTTCGATATCATCAAGCGTATGATTTACTCCTGCGCGGTTAACGACGACAGTGACTCATTGCTAGATGTTTTGACTTACATCCATAAGAAATTTGACAGCAAGCAGCAAGAATTCAGGGATAAAGTTCTGGAGTTTTTGTGGAGATACACTTGTTCGATGAATCTTTCTCAAGACCACTGGGCGATCATCAGCGAGTTTCTGATGAAGATCATTGAGAAATTTGACAGCAAGCAGCAAGAATTCAGGGAGAAAGTTCTGGAGTTTTTGTGGAGATACACTTGTTCGATGAATCTTTCTCAAGACCACTGGGCGATCATCAGCGAGTTCCTGATGAAGATCATTGAAGGCGAGAAGAAGTACGACGACCTTTACATCCAAGAGCTGATGGCCGAGAAGGTCCGACTTGACATAACTAATTTGGACCACGAAATTTCTCCTTTCTTGAAGTACATGTTCAAACACTACAGGAGCAATTTGTTGAAGCTAGTACCTTCTCTTGCAAAGATTAGCTTGGAGAAACTGATCAACGAAATCCCTTCGTCGTACGATGACATCAATGACATGTCCATTGAGGAGGTGATTGATATTGTTCGAATGATTGGCGATTACAACGCTCACAATTCGGGATCTTGTGCTAGAGTTTCAGTAACGGATTTCCCCTGGTTGGCAGCTTGCGTCAAGAAGTTCTTGATTGACAGGCACGGATTGTGGAAGAACGTCAAGGGCCTGGTGTTGGCACTCAGAGACACTGAAAGAAGACTCTACGAAGCTTACGTTCCTGAGAAGGCCTGGTACATTGACATCAAAAGTCCCGATGCCTTGAGGACTCTTAGAAAAGATCCGGAACTGGTGAAGCGGAACTGGAAGTCTTATTGGAACAAGTGTCTTGGAAACGTCAGCAATAATATTGTCAAGAGGTTTGTCAGGAGCCTCCGCTGGTATCAGGACTTGCCAATCGTGTTTGCAGAGAAGAGTTTGCATGATATGAAGAATCAAGTGCGAGGGATTGTTATCTTGGGGCTTTTGCTGGAAGGTCCAGCTTTTGAGCGTCTTGTTGCATCAGAGGGTGGAAAAATTAGCAAGCCTTACATGCCTCAAGCAGTTTCGTGTGTAAGGCCTCCGGTTTCTTTGGAATTCTCGCTTAAATACTGGGAGGAAGAGCAGGTTAATATGGGACAGACCTTGGTTGCTATTGGCGACAAGACCTCTGTTGATAAGGTAATTCCCTTTGCCATGTCGCTCATGAGTCGCGATTTGCCGGTTAAGAAATTCGCGGTTAAATTGTACTGTCTCGCGTTTTCGCTGGATTGTACCAAGTAGCTTAATTTTTGTTCTTATTTATTGATTTTATAATTGTAAGCTTTGTAATATTTGAATAAAGATGTTGAAAAAATGAATTTGAGTTTACTTACGTGAAGGATCGAACCCCGTGACGAAGCCAGGACATGGTAAGATTTCTTGTTCACCGGCTGGAGTATTAGGCCAACAGAGCCAGCCATCGAATGTTCCGGGACAGAAAGGCTCTGCAATGATAAATTAATATAAAATTAAGTTTTAATTTTAGAATTTTAGTGGCTATTGTAAAAGTCACAATGGGTCTTAATCGAATTCTGGTTACGGATGAGGTTAATCATGCTTCGAAGTTATAATTGCGAGATTTAAGCTTCCTTCTGAGTAACATCTTGAAAGAAGTCATAGGTCATGTTATTGACAAACTTTGGCAGTGCAGCTTTTATAGCCAAGTCTTTATAATTATGAAAAGGCTTTTCCAGCGGAAAAGTGCTTACAACATCAACCTGATGACCTCGACGAGCCAACCCCTTCATTATTTGTTCGAACATCACCATATGGCTCTTTCCGTTCATGGGAAAAATTCCCAAAATTCTGTGCCCGTGACATTGGTCAAGAACAATTGAAAAACTGAGATACAGACACAATAAATACTTAATCTCCATGGCCAGACGATAAAAAAAAACACAAATTATGATAAGTACAACGTTATGGAATGAAATAACTAATTATTACTTATCGTTGTAATGTTATATGACATTGATCTTAAAATAGACCGATTTGTCGCATAACCGGTACGGATATCTCAGAGCGAATGTTAATAGCAACGTTTGCTGGTGCATAGATGATACGAGTCACTGAAAAAGTTTTATTCTGATTGTTATAGTTGCGTATTATAGAGAGCGATGATTCGCCGTATGCAACTGCTCTCATATCATCCTCATTGTAGATATCAATTGCAGTGTTTAATGGCATGATTTGCTTGTCATGACAAATCAAATGCTTGATGTTGTTAAATCAATACAATGTTTATCGCAATTTACAAGTGCGAGAACCTTGAAGATTAAAAGTCCATCTGTTTTTAATAGATTTTTAATTATCTTTGCGTGCTTTTTTTAATTTACTTTGATAAATTTTATCGTAAGAGTTATTTTTTTAATGATTGTTAGTATTTAATGCACAGAAAAAAAAAATTTCTTGCACCAAGAAAATTTTAAAGAAAAAATTTATTATGAAGCAAGAAGAAATTTTCTTAGGTCAAGAAATTTTGAATTTCAACCCAATTTAAACTATAAAAATTTTATGAATGTACTAAAAAAAAAATCTTAAGCTTTTAAGATTGAATGTGATTATTCTGTCAATCATTGAATTTCACGCTGAGCGCAAATGATACAAAAGCAGACCAAGTACCTCTGCTTAATGACCTTTTCGGAAAGGTCATCAGTTAAATTCCGTGACTTAAATATCACCGTTTTATCGTTCAAATCTTCCGGCTTTTATCGAGCGATAACAAGGTGTTAAAAAAGCATCAACTTCTATTTAGAGACGTAAAAAAATAAAAAAGTAAGTTTGAATGAATAGACACAGTTTAAATTATTTTTACCGAGTTTGTCCTCTTTTCGTTAATATGTCAATACGATGAATCAGACATTTGTCCGATACTTTTACACTGGGACGTCACATGATGCAAGGAAAAGGGAGAATAGGAAGTGGCATGAATGCGAGATAAGGCTTCCTTTAGTCATGGTCACAAACATCGACTTTTATTTTGGTTTTACCTTCCCCTTCTAAATGATAGATGAAAAATTTTCATTTCAGTTCTGACTGACGTGCTTTTCGACGGGAAACGAGAGGTCAGGGACGAAGTTCATTCAGTATGGAGTATAGAGCCATCCCCTGGACACTGGAGTGGAGTTGTCATGTCAGATTGAACTCATGATTAAATTTATACAGCGCACGACTTTGGATTAGCTCATTTGCATACATTTGATTGACTGGTTTATTAGATGGAAATAGTAACCAGTATCATTTTTAATAAAATCGAAATGATTCTGATAATAATCATCTATTATAACTCAGTAAAATACGCTTATAATCAAATTTTTAAATTCAATTCTGGCTAAATGATAAGAGTTTTAAAAACTGATAAGGATTTTTTTGATGGAAAACTTAATTTCCTACAAAAAAAAATTTTTTATCATTTTTTTCGTAACTATATAAAGCTCAGAATATTGATTTCAATATTTTTTAACATAGAGTATAATTAGAAATAATTTAATTTCAATTTTAAAACAAATTTTAAATAAATAATTAAAGATTAATTACTACAAAAAATGAACTCCGACATAACCACACTAAAAAAAAAAATTTCTTGACTGAAGGATAAATTTTCTTGGCTCAAGAAAAAATGAAAATTGAAAATTTCTTAAATTATTTCAAAATTTTTTGACCTAAGAAAATTTTTTTTTGCTTCATAATAAATTTTTTCCTTAAAATTTTTTTGGTGCAAGAAGTTTTTTTTTTCTGTGCATTAAATACTAACAATCATTAAAAAAATAACTCTTACGATAAAATTTATCAAAGTAAATTAAAAAAAGCACGCAAAGATAATTAAAAATCTATTAAAAACAGATGGACTTTTAATCTTCAAGGTTCTCGCACTTGTAAATTGCGATAAACATTGTATTGATTTAACAACATCAAGCATTTGATTTGTCATGACAAGCAAATCATGCCATTAAACACTGCAATTGATATCTACAATGAGGATGATATGAGAGCAGTTGCATACGGCGAATCATCGCTCTCTATAATACGCAACTATAACAATCAGAATAAAACTTTTTCAGTGACTCGTATCATCTATGCACCAGCAAACGTTGCTATTAACATTCGCTCTGAGATATCCGTACCGGTTATGCGACAAATCGGTCTATTTTAAGATCAATGTCATATAACATTACAACGATAAGTAATAATTAGTTATTTTATTCCATAACGTTGTACTTATCATAATTTGTGTTTTTTTTTATCGTCTGGCCATGGAGATTAAGTATTTATTGTGTCTGTATCTCAGTTTTTCAATTGTTCTTGACCAATGTCACGGGCACAGAATTTTGGGAATTTTTCCCATGAACGGAAAGAGCCATATGGTGATGTTCGAACAAATAATGAAGGGGTTGGCTCGTCGAGGTCATCAGGTTGATGTTGTAAGCACTTTTCCGCTGGAAAAGCCTTTTCATAATTATAAAGACTTGGCTATAAAAGCTGCACTGCCAAAGTTTGTCAATAACATGACCTATGACTTCTTTCAAGATGTTACTCAGAAGACTAACATGGTCCAGTTCTTGGCTGAAAATGCGGGAAATATTATTTGTGAAAAGGGATTTGAAACTGATGTTCTCCAGAATATTATTAATGAGCCGCAAAAGCCGGCTTATGATCTTGTGATTACTGAGGTAAGTTTTGGGTCTAAAGAAAAAATATTTAAAAAGAATTTGCTGAATTTCCTAGGGAGTACTAAAAGGTAAATAGTTTATTCATTATCCTCCAGCAGCATGGAGAGTTAAGTACAGAGTAGCGGCAATCCCGTCTTGATATGCACTTTCCATCTATCTTTATGCGTTTCCCGGGAACCTAAAGCGCCAAACGGGAAAGTCATGGCACAGTAATGATATTCTTTCGCGTAGTTCAGCGCTACCTTTTTTTTTCTAATCGATAACTTTTAAATATTCTTATTGAGTGAAAAAAAACTAGTTGATTCATAAGAAATGTTCTTTAGAAAATTTTTTGATTGTTTGGAAATATTTAGAGAGAATTAATTCAAGAATTTATCGAATTTTTTGTTGGTACAATAATTGGGACACCCTTGTCAGGAATTGGGACAAGGGCCTGAAAATAACTATTGGGAGTAAAAATTAGTTATTCCGTGATAAAAGCTTCTCAAGCTGGGTTAGACCCACTTTTGGGCGCCATTTCGGTAGCAAGATCGTAATCGAAAAAGTTTGGTCATTTTTTAATATTAAGCTTGGGTACTTATACTTGCGGCGAAAAAAACTATTTGGTTCAAGAAATTTTATCGGGAAAGACTCTTGTTTCGAGATATTTAGAAAAAATTAAGTTAAGAATTTACGGATAGAATCAAAAAAATAAAACAAGAGGAAGAAAAATTTACACATTAAGAATTTTAGTTATTTTACCAACCACGAATATTATTTTCGAACAATATGACCTACATTTCACTCAACAGTCTTTGTCTGCAGTGAAATTCATTGAAAATATTAAATTTTTGTTCCCGTCTTTATATATTGCAAACTAATTTATATCACGGTTTTTAATTTTTTCAAAAATTTTAATTTTTCTGATTTTTTACAGTGTACTTCAGACAAATTATTTTTTTATAATCAGTAAAAAAAAATTTCTTCACATACGATAAAAATTTTAAATTTACTATTAACAGATTATTATTTAGATTTTTAATCAATAATCAAACATAATTTTAATTCAAGAAGTTACTCTGCAACGATCACATAATATTCTTATAGCCCTGAATAAAAAAAATTATTGAGACAAAGTAAAAAGTATTGAAAAGTATCGGATTGACTAGAAAATTAATACTTTTTTCTTTGTCTCAATACTTTTTTTTTTAATCAGGAAAATTTCATAGAATTTATATGTAAATTTTATTAAAAAAAATACGTAGTTTTCACGTAAACTCACAAGTAATAATTACACATTTTTTCTGTAAATTTTAAAGAATATATACTGTGGAAATTTTAAAGATTATTATCTGTAAATTTTACACAGTCGTTTTTTCCGTGTACAACTCTTATCATTTAGCCAGAATTGAATTTTAAAATTTGATAATAAGCGTATTTTACTGAGTTATAATAGATGATTATGATCAGAAATGAAATAATAAATTCTACTTTACATAGTATCATTTCGATTTTATTAAAAATGATACTGGTTACTATTTCCATCTAATAAACCAGTCAATCAAATGTATGCAAATGAGCTAATCCAAAGTCGTGCGCTGTATAAATTTAATCATGAGTTCAATCTGACATGACAACTCCACTCCAGTGTCCAGGGGATGGCTCTATACTCCATACTGAATGAACTTCGTCCCTGACCTCTCGTTTCCCGTCGAAAAGTACGTCAGTCAGAATTGAAATAAAAATTTTTCATCTATCATTTAGAAGGGGAAGAGAAAACCAAAATAAAAGTCGATGTTTGTGACCATGACTAAAGGAAGCCTTATCTCGCATTCATGCCGTTTCCTATTTTCCCTTTTCCTTGCATCATGTGACGTCCCAGTGTAAAAGTATCGGACAAATGTCTGATTCATCGTATTGACATATTAACGAAAAGAGGACAAACTCGGTAAAAATAATTTAAACTGTGTCTATTCATTCAAACTTACTTTTTTATTTTTTTACGTCTCTAAATAGAAGTTGATGCTTTTTTAACACCTTGTTATCGCTCGATAAAAGCCGGAAGATTTGAACGATAAAACGGTGATATTTAAGTCACGGAATCTAACTGATGACCTTTCCGAAAAGGTCATTAAGCAGAGGTACTTGGTCTGCTTTTGTATCATTTGCGCTCAGCGTGAAATTCAATGATTGACAGAATAATCACATTCAATCTTAAAAGCTTAAGATTTTTTTTTTAGTACATTCATAAAATTTTTATAGTTTAAATTGGGTTGAAATTCAAAATTTCTTGACCTAAGAAAATTTCTTCTTGCTTCATAATAAATTTTTTCTTTAAAATTTTCTTGGTGCAAGAAATTTTTTTTTTCTGTGCATTAAATACTAACAATCATTAAAAAAATAACTCTTACGATAAAATTTATCAAAGTAAATTAAAAAAAGCACGCAAAGATAATTAAAAATCTATTAAAAACAGATGGACTTTTAATCTTCAAGGTTCTCGCACTTGTAAATTGCGATAAACATTGTATTGATTTAACAACATCAAGCATTTGATTTGTCATGACAAGCAAATCATGCCATTAAACACTGCAATTGATATCTACAATGAGGATGATATGAGAGCAGTTGCATACGGCGAATCATCGCTCTCTATAATACGCAACTATAACAATCAGAATAAAACTTTTTCAGTGACTCGTATCATCTATGCACCAGCAAACGTTGCTATTAACATTCGCTCTGAGATATCCGTACCGGTTATGCGACAAATCGGTCTATTTTAAGATCAATGTCATATAACATTACAACGATAAGTAATAATTAGTTATTTCATTCCATAACGTTGTACTTATCATAATTTGTGTTTTTTTTTATCGTCTGGCCATGGAGATTAAGTATTTATTGTGTCTGTATCTCAGTTTTTCAATTGTTCTTGACCAATGTCACGGGCACAGAATTTTGGGAATTTTTCCCATGAACGGAAAGAGCCATATGGTGATGTTCGAACAAATAATGAAGGGGTTGGCTCGTCGAGGTCATCAGGTTGATGTTGTAAGCACTTTTCCGCTGGAAAAGCCTTTTCATAATTATAAAGACTTGGCTATAAAAGCTGCACTGCCAAAGTTTGTCAATAACATGACCTATGACTTCTTTCAAGATGTTACTCAGAAGACTAACATGGTCCAGTTCTTGGCTGAAAATGCGGGAAATATTATTTGTGAAAAGGGATTTGAAACTGATGTTCTCCAGAATATTATTAATTAGCCGCAAAAGCCGGCTTATGATCTTGTGATTACTGAGGTAAGTTTTGGGTCTAAAGAAAAAATATTTAAAAAGAATTTGCTGAATTTCCTAGGGAGTACTAAAAGGTAAATAGTTTATTCATTATCCTCCAGCAGCATGGAGAGTTAAGTACAGAGTAGCGGCAATCCCGTCTTGATATGCACTTTCCATCTATCTTTATGCGTTTCCCGGGAACCTAAAGCGCCAAACGGGAAAGTCATGGCACAGTAATGATATTCTTTCGCGTAGTTCAGCGCTACCTTTTTTTTTCTAATCGATAACTTTTAAATATTCTTATTGAGTGAAAAAAAACTAGTTGATTCAAAAGAAATGTTCTTTAGAAAATTTTTTGATTGTTTGGAAATATTTAGAGAGAATTAATTCAAGAATTTATCGAATTTTTTGTTGGTACAATAATTGGGACACCCTTGTCAGGAATTGGGACAAGGGCCTGAAAATAACTATTGGGAGTAAAAATTAGTTATTCCGTGATAAAAGCTTCTCAAGCTGGGTTAGACCCACTTTTGGGCGCCATTTCGGTAGCAAGATCGTAATCGAAAAAGTTTAGTCATTTTTTAATATTAAGCTTGGGTACTTATACTTGCGGCGAAAAAAACTATTTGGTTCAAGAAATTTTATCGGGAAAGATTCTTGTTTTGAGATATTTAGAAAAAATTAAGTTAAGAATTTACGGATAGAATCAAAAAAATAAAACAAGAGGAAGAAAAATTTACACATTAAGAATTTTAGTTATTTTACCAACCACGAATATTATTTTCGAACAATATGACCTACATTTCACTCAACAATCTTTGTCTGCAGTGAAATTCATTGAAAATATTAAATTTTTGTTTCCGTCTTTATATATACTTTGGTAAGATTTTTCTACAAGCGAGAAGGCGTAGCCACCTAGTGGTGAAACCAAAAACTAACTTTTAATAAAAAGTACTGATTGATGTCAGATTATTTAGAGAAAGCAAAGAAAACTAAGCTAGAGTCAAAAAAATGAGTAAAATTTACACATTTAAGAATTTTGTCGATTTTACCACGAATACTATTTTCGAACAAAATGATCTAGATTTTACCCAAAAATCTTAAAAAAGAAAATTTGAAGTTTAAATTCTGTCTAAAGTATGAGAGATGAAAAAATTTACATGAAACTTTTTTTTTGTAGAAAATTTTATTTTCTACTAAAAATTTCAATACTTTTTCCTGTTTCGAATAGTTTGCTCATAATTTTGATTTTAATCCTTTCACTTTAAAATTTGGTCAAAATTTTAATTTTGTAAAATTCTGAATGATTTTATAAAATTTCACAAATTTTTGTAAAAATCATCCTCGAATACATTATTCTAAAAAATCACAAATGAATAATTAAAATTCCGAACAATTATATACAATTTAACTACTCAAGTTTTTTAACTACAAAAGATGACTAGCAATTTAATATGAAAGTTCAAGTGTTAAATACAATGTTTCAATAGTTGCATATCGTTGATATAATCCCCTCGTTAGAGCGTCATTACATATAAACTACACTTAGTCTCTACAACCAGCCATAATAGACGCTTTATATTTAAATTCTCTGATTATCCAATACTATACCAAGTGCATAAAAAATGAGCGGTCATTCATATATCGCTATCAAGTGAAACTCGGGCAGTGGATTACTCGAAGATCAATGTTATCACTCGCGAAACTAGATAAAATGAAGGACACGAAACTGTCCATGCTGACATCACTTGCAATTACGTTTATATTTATATTTATATCAAGTACAAGCACGACTTACGGGCGTCCATACCGGGTCCTGGGGATATTTCCCTTGAACAGTAGAAGTCACTTTGTGTTTTTCGAACAACTGTCCAAGGGACTGGCTCGTCGAGGGCACAAAGTTGATGTTGTCAGTACTTTTCCCCAGGAAAAAGCTTGTCCCAACTACACTGACATTGAGATACCCGCAGCTATACCCAAACTGGTTAACAGTTTGACTTACGAATTCGCTCAGGAAAATTTAAATGTCAACAGCGATCAGGTCCATTTCTTTGCTCAGATTCCTGGGAATGTGGTTTGTGAAAAAGGCTTTCAGAATCAGGCTGTTCTTGACTTGATTGAAAAGCCGTCGGGAGATACGGCGTATGATCTTGTTATCACTGAGGTGAGTGAATTTTTCATCTTTGAAAAATAAAAAATAAAAAAAAACAATAAAAAAAAAATAAAAAATAAAAAAAATAAAAAATAAAAAATAAAAAAAAAATAATAAAAAAAAATAAAAAATAAAAAAAAAATTTTTTTAAAAATAAAAAATAAAAAAAAACAATAAAAAAAAAATAAAAAATAAAAAAAATAAAAAATAAAAAATAAAAAAAAAATAATAAAAAAAAATAAAAAATAAAAAAAAAATTTTTTTAAAAATAAAAAATAAAAAAAAACAATAAAAAAAAAATAAAAAATAAAAAAAATAAAAAATAAAAAATAAAAAAAAAATAATAAAAAAAAATAAAAAATAAAAAAAAAATTTTTTTAAAAATAAAAAATAAAAAAAAACAATAAAAAAAAAATAAAAAATAAAAAAAATAAAAAATAAAAAATAAAAAAAAAATAATAAAAAAAAATAAAAAATAAAAAAAAAATTTTTTTAAAAATAAAAAATAAAAAAAAACAATAAAAAAAAAATAAAAAATAAAAAAAATAAAAAATAAAAAATAAAAAAAAAATAATAAAAAAAAATAAAAAATAAAAAAAAAATTTTTTTAAAAATAAAAAATAAAAAAAAACAATAAAAAAAAAATAAAAAATAAAAAAAATAAAAAATAAAAAATAAAAAAAAAATAATAAAAAAAAATAAAAAATAAAAAAAAAATTTTTTTAAAAATAAAAAATAAAAAAAAACAATAAAAAAAAAATAAAAAATAAAAAAAATAAAAAATAAAAAATAAAAAAAAAATAATAAAAAAAAATAAAAAATAAAAAAAAAATTTTTTTAAAAATAAAAAATAAAAAAAAACAATAAAAAAAAAATAAAAAATAAAAAAAATAAAAAATAAAAAATAAAAAAAAAATAATAAAAAAAAATAAAAAATAAAAAAAAAATTTTTTTAAAAATAAAAAATAAAAAAAAACAATAAAAAAAAAATAAAAAATAAAAAAAATAAAAAATAAAAAATAAAAAAAAAATAATAAAAAAAAATAAAAAATAAAAAAAAAATTTTTTTAAAAATAAAAAATAAAAAAAAACAATAAAAAAAAAATAAAAAATAAAAAAAATAAAAAATAAAAAATAAAAAAAAAATAATAAAAAAAAATAAAAAATAAAAAAAAAATTTTTTTAAAAATAAAAAATAAAAAAAAACAATAAAAAAAAAATAAAAAATAAAAAAAATAAAAAATAAAAAATAAAAAAAAAATAATAAAAAAAAATAAAAAATAAAAAAAAAATTTTTTTAAAAATAAAAAATAAAAAAAAACAATAAAAAAAAAATAAAAAATAAAAAAAATAAAAAATAAAAAATAAAAAAAAAATAATAAAAAAAAATAAAAAATAAAAAAAAAATTTTTTTAAAAATAAAAAATAAAAAAAAACAATAAAAAAAAAATAAAAAATAAAAAAAATAAAAAATAAAAAATAAAAAAAAAATAATAAAAAAAAATAAAAAATAAAAAAAAAATTTTTTTAAAAATAAAAAATAAAAAAAAACAATAAAAAAAAAATAAAAAATAAAAAAAATAAAAAATAAAAAATAAAAAAAAAATAATAAAAAAAAATAAAAAATAAAAAAAAAATTTTTTTAAAAATAAAAAATAAAAAAAAACAATAAAAAAAAAATAAAAAATAAAAAAAATAAAAAATAAAAAATAAAAAAAAAATAATAAAAAAAAATAAAAAATAAAAAAAAAATTTTTTTAAAAATAAAAAATAAAAAAAAACAATAAAAAAAAAATAAAAAATAAAAAAAATAAAAAATAAAAAATAAAAAAAAAATAATAAAAAAAAATAAAAAATAAAAAAAAAATTTTTTTAAAAATAAAAAATAAAAAAAAACAATAAAAAAAAAATAAAAAATAAAAAAAATAAAAAATAAAAAATAAAAAAAAAATAATAAAAAAAAATAAAAAATAAAAAAAAAATTTTTTTAAAAATAAAAAATAAAAAAAAACAATAAAAAAAAAATAAAAAATAAAAAAAATAAAAAATAAAAAATAAAAAAAAAATAATAAAAAAAAATAAAAAATAAAAAAAAAATTTTTTTAAAAATAAAAAATAAAAAAAAACAATAAAAAAAAAATAAAAAATAAAAAAAATAAAAAATAAAAAATAAAAAAAAAATAATAAAAAAAAATAAAAAATAAAAAAAAAATTTTTTTAAAAATAAAAAATAAAAAAAAACAATAAAAAAAAAATAAAAAATAAAAAAAATAAAAAATAAAAAATAAAAAAAAAATAATAAAAAAAAATAAAAAATAAAAAAAAAATTTTTTTAAAAATAAAAAATAAAAAAAAACAATAAAAAAAAAATAAAAAATAAAAAAAATAAAAAATAAAAAATAAAAAAAAAATAATAAAAAAAAATAAAAAATAAAAAAAAAATTTTTTTAAAAATAAAAAATAAAAAAAAACAATAAAAAAAAAATAAAAAATAAAAAAAATAAAAAATAAAAAATAAAAAAAAAATAATAAAAAAAAATAAAAAATAAAAAAAAAATTTTTTTAAAAATAAAAAATAAAAAAAAACAATAAAAAAAAAATAAAAAATAAAAAAAATAAAAAATAAAAAATAAAAAAAAAATAATAAAAAAAAATAAAAAATAAAAAAAAAATTTTTTTAAAAATAAAAAATAAAAAAAAACAATAAAAAAAAAATAAAAAATAAAAAAAATAAAAAATAAAAAAATAAAAAAAAATAATAAAAAAAAATAAAAAAATAATAAAAAAAATTATAAACAAAAATAACAAAAAAAAATATAAAAAAAAATAATAAAAAAAAAAAAATTATTTAAAATGTTTTCTTATATGACTTTTGAGTTTTAAAATCAAATTTCACACTTTTCAAAATGTCAACCTACTTTCAAAACATTTTAAAACAAATATTGTTGAAGTAAGCTTCAGAGGTAACACTCATTACTTTTGATTTTGCAATAATTTTAACCTCTTTAATTGTACTTTGAACTTAACGAAAAAAGCAGAAAATTTTGTGTCACAATAAAATACCCGCGATGAAATGAAAGAAAAAAATTTTTTTTTCAAAAAATGACGGAAGATTCTTGAAGATAATTTTTATAGTTTTTGAAACCACCTTTAATTTTTAATTTTTTTGATAATTGATGTTTGAGTATTTTATTACCAAAAATTCAGTATGGTTATTTTCAACCATGATTTTACTGATTCTTCATAAATTCATAAAAGAAATGTTGACGGAAAATTACTCTATCAGCCATAAACTTGACTCGTTTTGACCCAGCCACTAGATAATAAATCATAACATTGATATCTTACAAACTTATTAAAATGATGCATCTTAGTCTCACAGTAATCATCCGATCAAGCTAGTAATCAAAATAATGAATCTAAAACCGCTAATTTTGTTAATTTCGGCCTTAATTGTGTGTGACGGCTACCGAATTTTGGGAATTTTTCCCCTAGTTGCAAGAAGTCACATGATGTTCTTTGAGCAAACAATGAAGGGATTAGCTCGTCGCGGACATCAAGTTGACGTCATTAGTGTCTTTCCTCAGAAAAAACCCTATCCCAATTACACTGATTTGGAAATTCCTTTAATGTCACCGAAATTGGTCAACAACATGACCTTCGATTTTGTTAAGACTTTCTTTGAAGACAACGATATGATTTACTATTTTTCTGATACTTTTGGAAACGGACTTTGTGAAAAAGGATTTGAAACTCCGGTTTTGCAGAAGTTGTTAAAAAATACTGCCAATCCCTCGTATGATCTGGTAATTGTTGAGGTGAGTCTTGTAATGATTATATCGTCCACAATTCTTATCATATTCTTACAAAACTCAACATAGTTATTTTTTGGACACTTTTTTAAGTTAAGTTTGAAGATGGAACAAATCGATCGATTTGTTTAGAAGAAACAGCAATTTCAAATTTTTAAAAATTGAAGAAAAATAAAATTTCTGCGATTTTTTTATTTACATAAATTTTGAATTCGATAATTTATAGAAGTTTTGTAAATTTTATTTGAATGATAAAATAATAAGCTTCAGTTTTCTTGCACTTAATTTTTCTAGATCGAAAATTACTTACTTGTTTCCAGGAATTTGATGAAATTTTACTGTTGCCTTTATTTTGACGACTCAACAAAATTTTTGTAACTTAAAAAAATCTATTCTTATTTCAGCTGTCGAATTTTTTTTTTTTGCGATGTTTAATTAGGAAAAATATCATAAATTTTTGGAAAAATTAGTAGATAGATTAAAGTCTTGCTTATGTTTGAAAAATTCCATCTTGAATTAAGTAGAAAAATTTTTAAACTAAAAAATTTTTCTTAGTTAAATTAAATTTTATTCAATTAAAAAATTTTTCGTCTCAATTCAAGACAATGAAACTCTTCAAAATTATTTTCTTGGATCAAAAATTTTTCTCTTGATTTAAGTTAATTTTTTTTTAGTGTACGGAAAAAAATTCTATTCCTGCCAACGCTGGCATCAATAATACTCTACTTAATTCTAAAATATAAAAATCCTGAGTTGAACGATGAATATTCTACTCTGCTGATAGAACGACTTTCCATATCGCGCAATGCATAGTCAAGTACCGCGATAAGAAGTCAATGATCAAAAACATGACATTAACTGGCTCGGTATTGCCAGTAGTGATTACCAACAGTTCGAAAATCATGAAGAATCTGTTAATAATCCTTACAATTTTACTATTTTAAGATTTTTTTAAGACTATTTTAAGATTTTTTAAGACTACTTTCAGATTTTGTTTAAATTATTTTAATATTTTTTTAAGACGATTTTTAGATTATTTTAAGACTCTATAATAATTTTCTGGAGCTGTCACTGTGACATCGTTTTATTTTCATAACAAATTCGATAACCAAATTTCAAAAATCTGCTCTCGGAATTTTTTTTTGGCGTCTCAAAAAAGTCTTAAAATAGTCTTGGTTTGAGTCGTATTTAAGATTTTTAACAAACGACAATTTTTCGACAATTTTCAATCGTCATTTAATTATTAAACTTAATTAATTAAATCATAAAAAGAAAAACAATGATTAAGGTGTTCTATAAAAAAAAATTGACAACATTGATTTGAAACACCATCAAAAAATTAAAATATTCATGATCACTCTTATAGTGTCGATAATAGAGGCTTTTACTTTATACGAAAATTTACTTTGCCTGGAATTCAAACCTTGGACCTTTGAAAATTTTTTATTGAATTTAAATACTCAGATTTTAGAATTCTAACTACGAGAACCGCAGCCACCTAGCGGATATTTTTTGAACTAACTTTTTATTTAATTTAATTTTAATGTTGAATTATTGAAATTATTTTTTAACCTACTGATAGAAGAATGTGTCAACTATTAACTAATCCAATTATTTGACAATAATTTGTTGAAGATAATTCATAAAAAAAAATGATATAAAGAAGTAAATATTTTCAAAGTATTTTAATTCAATAAAATTGAAAAAACTAGTTTTTTTGTCGATTTTTTTATAGACATTTCGATGATTTAAAAATTGCGAGTAATGACTAGTTAACCTTACTGTAAGCTACTATTGTCGTAATGTTACGTTGCGATAACCCATTATCAATTGTACAATAGTCTCCCGTAGCAATTACTTGCGATCATAACATTCAATACGACGGTGACTGTGACAGTGACAATGACAATGACTGGAATGATTACAATAAAAAGTGTCATGAATTTGTTATTGCTAAGCGTGATGATTTTTGTGAATTTGGGCAAGTGTCAGGGCCACAGAATTCTCGGGATTTTCCCCATGAACGCCAAAAGTCACATGGCGATGTTTGAGCAAGTAATGAAAGGGCTTGTGAGAAGCGGTCATCAAGTTGATGTCGTAAGTGTTTTTCCGCTTCGTACTCCCTATCCGAATTATACTGACTTGGAAATTCCAGCCGCGATGCCCAAATTGGTCAACAATATGACCCATGAATTTTTGAATGAAATGCTTCAGCTGAATATTGTCCACTTTTTGGCCGAACATTACGGGAATTTTATTTGTGAAAAGGGCTTTGAGCAAGAACCTTTGAGAAAAATTCTTCAGCAACCGCCTAATAATCCGCCGTATGATCTTGTTATCACGGAGGTAAGTTTTTTGTCATCGTGATGGAAATTTTCAATCAATTTAAGGGTTGGAATTATTTAACTTAAATGTAACAGTCACAAAAATTTGGGAAGTATGCTATTTTATTAGCAGACAATTAAAAATTTTATAGACATATACTTTTAAACAATGAGATAAAAATATAGTTAGTGATTAATTTTCAGGAAATTTTGATAAAATTAACAGACATCTAATAATTTTTAGAGAGTTTTTAATTAATAAATTTTTAAACGAGACCTATCGGATCTGGCCTTTGCTTACCAAAACATTGGACCGAGTTTGAGTCCAGCGTATACCAAAAAATATTTTTAACATTTAAGTGTATTATTCTGCTCAGCCCAAATTAAAAAAAAAAAAAACGAGTTCCAACCTCAAAAATTGACTCATGACCCTAGTAATTTATGCGACTTTGAACAAATAAAAAAAAATTAATTTAAGCGACAATTTAAAAAAAAAATTTATACACAGAAAAAAAAATTAACTTGAATCAAGAGAAAAATTCTTGAACCAAGAAAATAATTTTGAAAAGTTTCATTGTCTTGAATCAAGACGAAAAATTTTGAAATCAAGTGAAATTTCTTCGTTTAAAAAATTTTTTATTCAAATCAAGAAGATGAAGTACTTCAAAATTATTTACTTGTTTCAAATTAATTTTTTTTTCTGTGCAGAGTAAGAAGTTTTTTTTTTTACCATAAAAATATTTTAGTTTGTAATTTTTCAAGAGCCCTTAACAAAAATCAGCTCGATAAAAAATTGTTTCAGGGCTCACTCAAGATTTTTAAAATTTCTAAGTAGAGTATTGTTAATTTAAAAATATTTATCCGGCATCTAAAAAGTTTTAAAAATATTTAGCGACTTTTATAAATACAAATTTTGACTTGATTTTTCAGAATGTGCATCATTTATAGCTTACAAAATAGACGGCCCGGGAAAAAAGATTTAGATCTAACCAGATAAAATATGAAACTGAAGTTAGCAGACGTCTAAAAATTTTTGAATTTTTTTTAATAATTAAATTATAACTAAAAAAAATATTTATAGAAAATTGTACTTATATTTTTTCAACTTTCTTAAATGTGACAATTTTTTCAAAAAAAAAAATTTCTAAAAATTTTCAAATGTCTGGTCAGATCTAGTTACATCTTGCCATGTCTTGTCAGATAGAGACAATTTAAAGATTTGACCAGATCTTTTTATAAATGGCCAGATCTAATCCGTTTTTCCCGGGGAAGAATAATAAATATTAAAAATTTAATTTTTGATATTCTAAAAAATTTTTAATCACTGATCTTTAGATAGGAAATTTTAAAGCATGATTAGGCAATTTATTTTCATAAAAAAATAGTTAATAAGAAAATCTTTATTCTAAAACGTGATTGATAAGCAGCTATAATACTTCCCGATTAATGCTGAGTCAATCATAGATAAATATTAACCTAACCAGCCTCATAAAAATTGATCTGCAGTATCATTCCAATGACTTGCGACTCCAACTCAAGAGATAAAACCTCCAACATAATCTTCTTAAGCTCAACCTTGCTTATAAATTACAATGCATTTATTTCTCTCATCAAATTAGTTATCCGAGATCGCGAGTGTTAGAATATTGAGACATTTTTCATCGAAAATCTAGTTCCAAGTTTCCAAAAATGAAGCTCTTGCTTCTCGTTTTTTCAATCTTGATCTTGCGATGCGAACCGCTTCGAATTTTGGGATTTTTTCCCTTGAACGCCAGGAGCCACATGATGTTCCACGAGCAAGTGTCCAAGGGGTTAGCTCGTCGCGGTCACCAGGTTGATGTTGTCAGTACGTTTCCCCAAAAACGTCCTTATCCAAATTACAAGGACTTGGAGATTTCTGCAGCAATGCCGCAGTTTGTTAATAATATGACCTACGAGTTTAAGAAGACTCAATTCGAAGACAGGAACATCATGAGCTTCATTGCCGAAGATGCTGGGAACCTCGTTTGTGAAAAAGCCTTCCAGCGTCCGCAAATTTTGAGCTTGGTCTCTGGGACACATAATCCGCCTTATGATCTCGTTCTAGTTGAGGTAAGTTCACGGAGAAAAAAACATAGTATTTTTGCATAGGAAAAATTCCTATGGTGACATAGGAATTGCACGACTCATGATGCGAAGCATCAGAGAGTGCTTTACGATCGAAAAGTTTTTTTCGCCTTATTTTGGCGGCTATTTTTATTATTATAGCCTTGTTAGTTCACGGAATCAAGATATTTTGCATACTATTGTCGAGATAATTTAATGGAGATTAATTCCATACTTTTTAAAAATTGATTTACTGCAATAGAATTTGAAAAAAACACCAAAATAGGTCAAAAAATTTTCCTGTCCGTCATGTATGAAACCCCGGAAACACTGTAACTTGTGAAAAAATCCACTATTTGAGTTAAATTTTTTAAAAAAAAATTCTAATCGACGATTGTAGGTCACTAAATGCGAATGATTAATTAATTCGGTGTCGTTTAATTGCAATTAATAAAAAACGAAAACTACAAGACTGTATATCTATATATATCCATGTAAAATTAACATGGATGGTGATATATCTATATCTATAGATATTATGTACATTTTATTCCACCAGGGGCGCCTGTGCATCACTTTGCTAGTTATTTTAAAAATTTTTTTTTCTTTTTATATTTCATAATTAAATGAGCATTATGAGTCGTGCACTTTTGGATTTTCCAAACTTTTTTTTCAATGTTAACGTAGGTATTTTTCCAATGTTAACATAGTAATTTTTCCAATGGTAACATGGGAATTTTTCCTTTATTAACATGATAGAAATATCCATGTGATTAGGAAAAATTTATTTATGACATGAAAAAAAATTTTTTTTTCAATTGAAAAAAACACCATTCTCAAATTTTCAGGATATTTGTAGAAAATGTCAAAGTTTCATATGAAAGAAAGAAAAAATAAATTAGAAATGTTTATCATCGAGAAATTCGGAGTTTTTTTCGGAAAATCTTAAAAATAACGATGAAGATAAGTTTAAATAATTTTTTTCTATTTTTTCCCAAAAAGAACATTTAATATAAAAAATTTTGAAAAAAAAAACGTCCCGATAAGTCAATTTTTGAAAAAGTTATGGCAATTTAAGCCACACTGTCCATAATCTGCTGGATTTTTAATTTTTTCGAAATGTAAAGCAAAATTTGAAAAAAATTTCTTCGTATTTGTTTATCACAAACCGACTGTATATCACTGTTTTACTTTTAAATTATCTTAAATTACTCAAAGGAAAAAAGTTATTATGTAAATTTGTAATTATTAAATTAATTTACATAAATTTTAGTGATAAATGAATTTTTGCTATGTCACATAGATATTTCTATGACGTTGAACATTGAAAAAATTCCTATGTTTGTTTCACCGTGTTTGAAAGCGATAGAATTTGATCCTGCGATTCATTAACCAAGTGAGTGATCAACTACTCATTTATTTTTTGAATCGTCTACTGTAAGAACATGATAACTCATCATGTTTCAAAATTTTTATCCAAAGATTGGCAAGAGAATAACTACTCGGAAATTTTATCCTAGATCTTGTTCCAAGTCTCCAAAAATCAAGCACTTGCTTCTTAATTGTGCCTCCAAACCTCTTTACCTCCGCTGATTGGACTACTTTCCCTATCGCGCAATGCATAGTCAATCACCCTGATAACTATCCTCGTTCAAAAGCATGACATTAGTTGCACGGCATTAACAGTAGTGATAATTACCAGTTTGAAAATCATGAAGAATCTATTGACACTCCTTGCAGTTTTGACAAACTGCCATGGCTACAGAATTTTGGGACTGTTCCCCTTGAACGCCAAAAGCCACATGATGTTCAATGAACAAACGTCCAAGGGATTAGCTCGTCGTGGGCACCAGGTTGACGTTGTCAGTACATTTCCCCAAATACGTCCGTATCCAAATTACACTGACTTGGAGGTTCCTTCAGCATTGCAACAGTTTGTTAACAACATGACCTACGAGTTCAAAAAATCTCAATATCAAGACAGGAATATGGTTAGATTTTTCGCTGAAGATTGCGGGAACCTAGTTTGTGAGAAAGCGTTCCAACTTCCCCAAGTTATGAATTTGGTGACTAGCACACACAATCCGCCTTATGATCTTGTTTTAGTTTCGGTGAGTTTTTCAAGCGAACCAAGTAAGTGATTTATTAATCATTGGGGTGGTAAAAAAAAAATCTTTGAAGTAAATTAGAACCACGCTGTCCTGTAAAATTTTAAAAATTCTTATGTGATAATAATTTATCCATAAAAATTGTCAGATGTCTGTTAATTTTAGACACATAACAAATTTGATGCACCATCCTATTCGATTTTTTCGCGACACTAATTTATTTTAGTTATTTCTTGGTTCCGCCGCTAGGTGGCTACACTTTCTCGCTAGCAGAATAATCCAAGAGTATATATAAGGGCCAAATTATTTTTTTTAATCATTCAAGGGAGGGTTTAGTGAATTATTGATAATAAAATTTCGATCGTGAGAAATCAAGCCTATTTGCTACAATTTTGTACAAAATAAAACACGATAAACATATTATTACATTCAGCTCAAAGAAAAAAAATTCATATTTTTTTTGAATCACTTAAATAATTATGAAGTTTAAAATTTTCCAATTTTGCTATCACTTGTGGAATACATTATCATGCCTAATAGATCGAATTTAAATAACGCATCAATATTCAATCAGTTCGTTCGAAGAATTGCGAATGAAGCTTCTTATCGCCAACAGATACCCCTTCATCCAATATTCATTTTCAATATAGACCTAATGTCTTCATTTTGTCTTTGAACTCGAGTCTTTAAAGTGTATTTGATCAAAATTATGAAGTGGATATATATATTGTACTACATGTTGATTGTGCTTTTGGGCAAGCAAAGTCACAGTTACCGAATTTTGGCAGTATTACCCTTCCCCGGTCTAAGTCACATGCAGTTTCACTTGCAAATGTCCAAAGGACTAGCTCGTCACGGTCACCAAATCGACGTCGTCAGTTTTTTTCCTCAAAAAAAGCCTTACCCAAATTATACTGACTTAGTCTTTCCAATATCGCTGCCCAAACTGGTCAATAATATGACATACGAGTTTTTCCAAGAGAATTTCAGAAACCAAGACCAGGTCTATTACTACGTTGATTCCCTCGGGAATGCTCTGTGCCAAGGGCTGGAGACGGAGGTAGTAAAAGAGCTTATTAGTAGACCACCCAACCCGCCTTATAATCTCCTTATCGTGGAGGTAAGTGTTCTCTGAAATTCATTGGAAATAATTGGCTTCTATTGAATATTGCTTTTGAGTATACTCTTGAATGATTTTGATGAAACTCGGAATATATGCACGGAAAAAATACGTTGTAAAATTTATAGAAAAGTTTGTAAAATTTACAAAATTCTATCTATAAGTCGACTCATGTAATATTTACAGAACTTACTATGTTATTTTTACGTGGTAAATTCTGTTATTATAAATCTGTAAATTTAATAAATTCAGTCTGTAATTATAATATAACTTTTTCTGTTATTATTACTGGAAATTTATTGTAATTAATTAAAAAGCATTACTTGAGTCAGCATCATTGCAAACTAATTTATATCACGGTTTTTAATTTTTTCAAAAATTTTAATTTTTCTGATTTTTTACAGTGTACTTCAAGACAAATTATTTTTTTATAATCAGTAAAAAAAAATTTCTTCACATATGATAAAAATTTTAAATTTACTATTAACAGATTATTATTTAGATTTTTAATCAATAATCAAACATAATTTTAATTCAAGAAGTTACTCTGCAACGATCACATAATATTCTTATAGCCCTGAATAAAAAAAAGTATTGAGACAAAGAAAAAAGTATTGAAAAGTATCGGATTGACTAAAAAACCAATACTTTTTTCTTTGTCTCAATACTTTTTTTTTAATCAGGAAGATTTCATAGAATTTATATGTAAATTTTATAAAAAAAAATAGTTTTCACGTAAACTCACAAGTAATAATTACATATTTTTTCTGTAAATTTCAAAGAATATATACTGTGGAAATTTTGAAGATTATTTTCTGTAAATTTTACATAGTCGTTTTTTCCGTGCAGTACTTGAACACTTAAAATTATAGTATCAATTAATACTATATTTACTTTATATGTACTCATTATGTGCTTGAATATGATGGCCCTTAGAGCACTTGCTCTACACTGATAGAAGGATTTATTTATTTTAAAAAAATATTCGAAACCCTATCCGAATTATACTGATATAGAAATTCCCGCAGCGTTGCCCAAATTTGTCAATAGCATGACGTTTGAGTTTGTCGAAAATGTCAAGAGGGACAATTTGGTTCATTTCGTCGCTGCCAATCTTGGGAATTTGGTTTGTGATAAGGGGTTAGAAGATTTAGACACTCTGAATTTGATTAAAGATCCTCCACAGTATGATTTAATAATTGTTGAAGTAAGTTTTAGATGTTATCGATAACTTGAGGTAAAATCATGACTTTATTTTAAATTAAAAAATTAGCAATGTTGTAATAAGAAATTAATTTGCTAAAAATTTTTTTTAATTTCTTTTTTTAGATGAAAAAATCAAAATTTTCCTTTCAGTAGCTTTCTTATTGAAAAAAAATTTTTTTGATTTGGAAATTAAAATTCATTTAAAACTTTTTTTTTAACATGAAAGTTATTATAAGAAAACTTATGATTTCGTCAGCTAAGA
Organism: Cotesia vestalis; assembly: GCA_000956155.1. Taxonomy (NCBI): domain Eukaryota; kingdom Metazoa; phylum Arthropoda; class Insecta; order Hymenoptera; family Braconidae; genus Cotesia; species Cotesia vestalis. The sequence continues at coordinate 33,761 of JZSA01005900.1, forward strand.
GATAAAATTTTCAACGAATTAATTTCTTTTTTGAACCATTGCTCATTTGAAGGGCCTTAAAATCTGTTTTTTGGTTTATATTTGAGCTTTTCAAACTTCGACGCAGTTTTCTAATAAAAAAAAAAATATATATAAGATTTTAATATGATTTTTCCGCTTTAAAGTTATTTTAAAAAAACATAAAAATTCAAAATTATTTTTCTAATTTTTTCGGAAGGCCTCGATGGATTAACTCTCAAAATTAATCAGCTCTATTTTGATAAATTCTTTCGAATAACGTATAGTAGAATTTAATTGTCAAATATTCAGAATGATTTCCTGGGACTTCAAAATATAGAGATCCGATGAAAACTCGACTTTCAAAAATCGGACCGAAATCAATAACTTCTTTTTACTGGAAAATTTTCAATTTTCACGAGAAGTTAAAAAAAATTTTTTTTCTCAGTGTACTCTAAAAATTGATGTCTAAAAAATTTCCATGATACATATGTCTGTTGACTTTTAAACAAATATAATTGAGAAACTAATTTTTTAAATTTGCCGCAACAAAGAATCAAATAAAAAAAAATTTTGAATAAATTTTTTATTATTTGTCCACAAAATTAACGTTTTTAATTCGAAGAATTGAATTTACGAAATTTTAGTTAGACAACATAAAAAAAAATTTTCCAAATTATCTGAATTAATTATTATTTTTTTTTTTTTTTCAGATTTTTGCTGCCCACTGCTTCATGGCATTCGGTCATCATCTGAAAGTTCCAGTCGTGGGTTTAAGTTCGTCTGCTTTGTATCCGTGGGGCAATGACATGGTGGGAAATCCCCCGAACCTGGCCTTTGTTCCGAATAATCTTCTGGAACATATGGAGAACATGAGCTTCTGGCAGCGCTTGTACAACGTCCTTCACACATATTACTACAGGATGTACTTCAATTACTATACATCACCCCAGAGTGATATGATAAAGAAATACTTTGGTCCTGATGCACCTGGAGTTAGGGAACTGGAACACGACTTGGCACTTATTCTCACCAATTCACATTTGGCGATAAACGGCCCGAGACCGACCACCCCCGCACTTGTTGAAGTCGGCGGGCTTCACATACAAGATGATGATCCAGAGATACCAACCGTAAGTCTTACAATTTTTTAAAAATTCTTTTGTCAGAGGTATGCAGAATAATTTTTTTCTGTTGGACAGGATCATCTCAAGTGGCTTAATGAGAGCAAAGATGGCTTTATTTACTTTACATTCGGGTCCATGATGCAGATTGAATCCTTTCCGAAGCCAGTTTTGGATGTTTTGTACAAATCTCTGGGGAAACTCGCCCCGATTAGAGTTTTCATGAAGGCTCCTCAACCGGAAAAATTGCCTCCTGGCTTGCCGAAGAATATTCGGACCTTTACATGGATGCCGCAATTGAAAGTATTGAGTGAGTATTTTTAGAAGATTTTATAGAAATCTATTGCATTGGTCCTAGTGACGGAAATTTTGAAAAATTTTGCTATATTTCGACTCTATCGTCGACTTTTGTATTTATATCGACCTTGTCTCTTCTCTAATTCCCGCAATTCTATACGGATCTCAATGAAACGTACACTTAAAAAAAAAATTCTTGACTGGAGTGTAAATTTTCTTGGCTCAAGAAAATATAAAGGAAGAGATTGAAAATTTCTTGAATGAAATCAAAGTTTCTTGAGACAAGATAAATTTCTTGAGCCAAGAAAATTTTTTCTTGCTCCAAAATAATTTTTGTTTTCCTTAAAATTTTCTTGACGCAACACGGAAAAAAGAAAATTCGAAAAATTACAGTATATAATGCAATGTGGCGCTTCGTGATGAAAACTGGAAAATTTACAGTTTAAAATGCAATTATTACAGATTGTATAAAAATTACATTGTAAAATGTAATATTTACATTGAAAGCTCTGAATATTAAATTAAAAAATTGAATTTAGAAAAATGTTATTTCAAACTGTAATTTTTCTAGTTATGATTACGACGCGACCGATTTTACATTTTATACTGTAATTTTTCGAGTTTTCTTTTTTCCGTGAAGAAATTTGTTTTTTGTGTGTAACATACTCATTCTTAAGAAGATTTCTAAAATTAAATTCTAAGATGAACCAAATCTGTCGATTAATTTAGATATAAAAGCACTTCAAAAATTTTAAAAAATTGCAATCATTTTTACTTTCGTCGTATTTTCGTGCAATAACAACTAAATGCGATATTAAATTAAATTTCTGTAAATTGCATTTGAAAGCTTATTTAATCAGCTTTAATTTGCATACTTATTTATTTTTTTAATTAAATAGTTTAGGAATGAAAGAAATTTGAATTTTTCAAAATCTCAAAAAATTAACAATTTTACTATTTTTTTGCAAAATAATTAATGAATGCGATACCTTGTAAAAATTTTGTAAATTACATCTGAAAGCTTAATTAAATAAACTTTAACTTGCATAGCTCACCATCAATCTAGATCGATAATTATCTACTTTCTCAGACAAATTTAATGAAATTTTACTTTTGGATTAATTTTGGTCATTGCTTGATTGTAACAAAAGTTGTGTATTGTTAATATTATTTGATAAAAAACATGTTTTTTTTTTTATTCGAGAAATCTATTTCCATTTCAGCTGCCGATTGGTCTTTTTTTTTTAAATTAAAGATTGATAGAAGGAATTTTGAAACTATAATTTGAAATTCAAATTCTGGATTATGTATTAGAGATACAGAAAAATCATAAGAGATCTTTTTTACAGGAAATTTGATCCTCTAAAAAAAAGTCTTAATCAATATTTTTATAACTCTCACTCTTCAGTCATAAATTGATAATTAGATATAAAAATACTTGCAAAACTGTTTGATAAAAAATTAGAAAAATTTGAATTCGAAATTCTAGATTGAATATTCAAAATAAGGAAAAAATACAAGAAACCTGTTTTACAGGAAATTAGATTTTCTACATAAAAAGTAATTATAAATTTTTCCGTATCTCTAATGATTTGAGTAAAATAATTATTTAAAGTGATAAGAAGAATTTTATGATGTATTTTTATACAATTTTTTTTTTTTTTTTTTTTTTTTTTAAGGACACAAAAACATCCGCGCATTTATCACTCACGGTGGACTGATGGGCACTCAAGAAGCAATTCACAGCGCGGTTCCGATGATAGGCATGCCCCTTTTCGCTGATCAGTTTACGAACGTCGACCTTTATGTCAGCAAAAAAATTGCCATTCGCTTGGACTACACCGACATGACAGAGAGCAAATTGGACCATGCGTTAAATGAAATTTTACATAACCCCATTTACAAGTTAGTGTTTTAAAAATCCATAATAATATTGATATAATCTAGAATTTTCTCTATTTTAACAAAGCGAAATATTTTTTCAGAGAAACTATGAAGAAAGTTTCTGAGAAATTCAAGGACGGACCAATGAGCCCCTTAGATACTGCGATTTACTGGATAGAGTACGTTATCAGACATGGAAAGACAGCCCTCAGATCCCCGGCTGTCAATATGTACTGGTGGCAAGTCGCTCTAGTCGACGTTTATGTCTTTTTGACAATCACTGCCTTGATAATTGTTTTTGTGACCGTAAAAATCGTTCGATTTATTTCAAAAATTTTATCTCCAGCCGTCAACACTCCTCATAGCAAGAAAGTTAATTAATTATTCAATTGCTTTGAAAATATAGTTAAGTTTGTATTAAAATTTAATGATTCAATAAATGCAATTTTTTTAAGTTTTAGTGAATATTTTTTAAAAATTGAGACCTAGATATTTAAATTTTAATTATAGACGAATTATTAGAGACAAAAAAAAATGTTAAAAGACATTTTTTTTAGGAAATTCAAATTTTGAGAAATCTCAAAAAAATTTTTTTTCAAATTGGTTTTTTTGGAATAACTTTTAAACGGCTTTATCGATTAATTCCAGAAATTAATGAGCTCTTAACATTGAAAAACTACGTCTATCGCCGCAAATCCGGTCAAAATCGGTTGATTCGTTCGAGAGATATCGTAAACGAAAGAAAACCAAAAAAAAATGTTTTTTTGGAATTTTTCCAAAATTTCTAGTTTGATCAATTTAAACTTAAAAATTCTTTATAGACTAAAAAAAGTTTGGAAAATCCAAAAGTGCACGACTCATAATGCTCATTTAATTATGAAATATAAAAAGAAAAAAAAATTTTTAAAATAACTAGCAAAGTGATGCACAGGCGCCCCTGGTGGAATAAAATGTACATAATATCTATAGATATAGATATATCACCATCCATGTTAATTTTACATGGAAATATATATAGATATACAGTCTTGTAGTTTTCGTTTTTTATTAATTGCAATTAAACGACACTGAATTAATTAATCATTCGCATTCAGTGACCTACAATCGTCGATTAGAATTTAAAAAAAAAAAATTTAACTCAAATAGTGGATTTTTTCACAAGTTACAGTGTTTCCGGGGCTTCATACATGACGGACAGGAAAATTTTTTGACCTATTTTGGTGTTTTTTTCAAATTCTATTGCAGTAAATCAATTTTTAAAAAATATGGAATTAATCTCCATTAAATTATCTCGACAATAGTATGCAAAATATCTTGATTCCGTGAACTAAAAAGGCTTTAATAATAAAAATAGCCGCCAAAATAAGGCGAAAAAAACTTATCGATCGTAAAGCACTCTCTGATGCTTCGCATCATGAGTCGTGCAAAATATTTTGTAGACTTTCTAGCGCAAAAATTATTTGTGTAATGGATCAATCTTAACTTGACATAATAAATTGCAAGATGATTGTCACATATTTTAATATCAGTCATATAAGTTATGTCGGTATAGTTGGTGTTCTAATGCAACAAAACCGATTGTAGAGGGCGAGCAAGATAGCAATCGTTATGGAATACGACAAACATTAAATAGTGTAAATCTGCTGGTAGGCTTTA
>JZSA01005902.1:0-10648 GCA_000956155.1 Cotesia vestalis
AATTCTTAGAATTTTTATTTATTAAAAAAAAACAATATTGTTAGTAGGAAATTATTTATTTTTTTTTAGAGCTAGTTTAAAAATAGATTTGATAAATAAAAAAAAAATTGTACTTTATGTTTATACAAAAAAAAGGTCATTAGTAGAACATGGAATACCAGTCCAACATTTTATATACGAGTTAGTAATAACGACTTTAGTTCAACGCAAAGCGTACTATCAGTTGCATCAGTTGCTCCAGTACCACGTTGTAGCTGACTCAAAACCATTGGCTTGTTTGCTTTTATCCTTGGAAAATTTGTACCCAGCGGCTCATCAATTAGCACTGGACATGTTAAAACGTTTAGGGAGCGCGCATGAGGAAATAATTGAAGTTCTGTTATCCAAGGGCCATATACTTCCTGCCTTGAGGTATTTACTCTCAACCAACTAGCTGTGTAATTTATCAATAGACATTGCAATATTGCTTAGAATATTAAAGTCATAGTCATAACTTATAAAAAAATTACGTAGGTACGTACGTTCAGTAGGAATGGCGGACCAGGTATCAGCCAGAAAATTTCTCGAGGCCGCCAAAGCGCTCAACGACCCGACTATATTCCATTCCGTTTATAAATTTTTCGAACAACGCAACGTCAGGTTACATAATACAACAGCATTCACCCGCGGGGAGCATTGTCAGTCTTACGTACAGCATTTCGAACATTTATTCCGCGGAAATGATGGAGGCCTCAACACTAGTTTGAATTCGAGCATGTCTACCATTTCTCTGCAAGACTAAAGTACTTTTTTTTTTTACACTAATCAATTAACAAGTGCAATTAGTTTGTAATATAATTATAAATACATAAATTTATTTCAATTTAAGGTGTTTAGAAATTTTTTTAAAATTCATATAAAATAATTTTTAAAAAATATTTTTTAGGAAAAAAAAATTGAGTAAAGGCTCAAAATATTGAACGGTTTTAATAAAATGAACACAAATAAATTATTTGTAAATTTATTAGATGAATTTATGAGCTGATATGAACTTTTGTAAGCTTTTTTGGCTTGGCAGAACCAGAAAAGCGTATAAAAAAAATTTTTTTTCTCAAATCAGCTGGAGAATATATAAATAAAAATAAAAATCTTGTTGAAAAAGGCGAGAAAAATTTTGTGTTAAATATTTAACACTTTTTTATATTAATCTAAAATTTTTGTGTGTTAATTTAAGACAATATATCTTAAATTTACACATAAAAGTGTTAAATATTTAACAAAAAATTTTTTACAGTGTAGGGAATAATTACGTACTGAATGTAAAATTAAATTAATACATTTTTTAAATCAAATTATTATGCTGCCTGGTCAATATTTGGATCCTTTACCTTAAACTTCCCAGAAACCATCAAGTATTTATAAAAAAAAATTTTTTTTTCTATCTGTTCTAAAGGAAAAAAATCGAATCCGTACATTCGCAAATTTTAATGTACGAATGTACGGAACCACTGGTACAGCGAAACTACGCTATGTATTAACAAAATTTTTTTTTTGTCAATATTAGGGTACCATTTATTACAGACTCTATTGATTACTTTTTTTATTTTTATGTTAATCATTTGAATAAATAAGAAATGAGAGAAATGGATGGATTTTATCATGTACGAAAGACTTGGAGTGCTCTTGTGGGATTTAGGTATTTCATAACTGTGGAAATGGAATAAAAAATGAATGCTGACAAGATGAGGGACAATTGACATAGCGGCAGGATATTCCAATCAGCGTATTTATTGGACTGTAAAATGTTTTATCATTGAGGGCAGAGAGTCATGTGGCAGAATGTTTGAAAAACATAAAAAGATCGATAGCGCTTTTGTATTATGTAGGATATAGGAGGAGGACTATAGGTATATAGTAAATACTCATTGGTTGAGTATTCGTTTCGGGTGGTTTCGCATTAGAGTTGTCAGTATCTGTCTCGGAAAAAAGCTTATACACGTATCGCTGAATACCAGAAGTGAATCCCGTAGAATCCGTAGTGAATAGCTGAGAGCGTAAATGTCACTGTTCATTGTTCCAAAATGCGAATTTTCGATGATAATAAGAGTCTGCCAGAGTAAAATGAATAGAGTCCCGGTGAGCGAACACCCAACGATCAACGGGGAAAGTAATACAGGAGTAGAGGAACAGAGGAACTAAATTGAATAAGTTTTTTTTTTATTATAAATGCGCTGTAACAACAAGCGAAATTTGAAAAAAAAAAAAAAATAAAAAAATGTCAATTTTTTACCTAAATATGGCCAAAAATATCCCACTTGTAAATAATTACCTTTTTTTGTTTCCCAAAAAATGATTAAAACCTTTTACGAGTGAAAAAGCTTTGAAAATTTAATGCGCAAAAATAAAATCCTTTTTATTTAATATGTATCACGTTTTCCAACATATACACAAAATGCATACATATTTATTTATTCATTTTATTTCATATCAAATGAAATTCAAAACAAATACACATTTAATAACGCACAAGTCTTCGGATTTTAATTTAACATAAAAATATATCAAATTTTTAAACTTTTTTTTACTTAGTTTGTTTTTTTAAATGAAATCATCTATTATTAATTATCATTATCATTTATTAATTAACAAGTTATACGAGTACATTAATTTTTCAGCTAAAATTGATATTAATATTTAAATTCAGATTAACTTTCACTTTTTCACGCTAAATAAATTAATCCCATACAAAATCCTCGTTATCTTTTTTACGCCGCACTTTATATTATTTTTTTTTTTTTTTATTATCCATAAGCGTAATGCATCGTAGTATTAATTGATCTGTTAAAAAATTAGTTTGTATTGATAATTATTAATTATTATTATTATAACTATTATTATCATAACAATACAATAATAATTTTTTACAACCTCGTTATTTTATTTACTTTTTTTTGTTATTATTGTTATTGTAAAAAAATCCATTTGCCGGACGGTTGTACGGTGTAATAAATATATCGTTATGTATATAATAATATTTAATATTAATGTTATTTATAATAAGTTCAATCTAACTAAAAACTTTATCATACGCTGATAGAAAAAGTTTCTTGGTTAAAGATTTTTTTCTCTTAAATCAAGTTAATTTTTTTTATCAAAGTATAATATATTCGCATTTGCTGTTCGTCCCAAGGACAACTTTTTACTCTACTTCAATAAGTCATATAATTGTTATTATTACAATAACAAAAATTTTTTTAATTAAATTACACTTATCATTATCACACTTATTTTAAAATTACTTTTTTACGTGCATTATTGATAATTTACAATTTTTATTTTATTATATGATAATCTTGATCTTTGGTGGGTTTATTTTTTGACTATCAATCCCTTTCGTGCATCGATTCAGAGCTTAAAAGAATCAATATTTATTTATTTTATTTTTTTTATACAAATTTTCAAAATTTATTCGGATTTCAAAATTTATGGAAAAAAATTAATTAAAAAATTTTATTTGATAATACGGCTGTTTCATTTTTAAAAAAAAGTAACTGGAAAAGTTTTTTAAATGATTTTTTTTTTGGTTCAAATTTTAATCAAAATTTTAGGCTCAAATTTTAATAAAAATTTTTGGTTCAAATTTTAATAAAAATTTCAATCAAAATCTTAAAGAAAAATTTTAATCAAAATTTTAAAGTAAAATTTTGAGTACAGAATTTGGAGTTTAATAAAAAAAATTAAAAGTTTTTTATATTGATTTAAATTCCTTCTTAAAATTCAAGTCAAAAATTTTTCTTCCAAATTTTAATAAAAATTTTTCTTTCAAATTTTGATAAAAATTTTGAAATAAAATTTTTGGTTCAGAAATATATGTTGAAATTTAACAAAAAAAATTAAGAGTTCAATATTGATTTAAAATATTTAATTTAAATTTGAATTCAAAATTTTTTATCCAAATTTAAAACTCAATTTTCTAACAAACCGTAAAGTTTGATCAAAAATTTGAAAATTAAAATATTAATCAAAGATATAAAATAATTTATCAATCATAACTAAAAAATTTGAACAATTTGTAATCATAAAAAAAAAAATAAAATAAATAAAACTGATTCTTTTCATCCAATCTAAAAAAAATCTCCTTAACTTCTTATCTTATACTTTTATAAATACATTTATATAAATACAACAACAAATAAAAACTCATATTCCACGTATCAATAAAAAAAACCTACGAACAACTACATAACAAACCCTGAAATATTTTCAACTATTTCACAGAATAATTAAAAACTAAAATCTAAAATAGGAGTCACCTTACAATTGGCAATAATAAAAATTGCACTACAATTAATTATAAAAAAGGTTGTTCTATCTCTCTTATTAAATTTCCTCGAAACAGAACGAGCTCTGGTTTAAAATCAAACCAAGAAGGCAGACATAGAGAGTAGATGAAACTGATATAATATCCTCTTGCTTTGAGTTCTTAAGATAAAGTTATATACTTTTATTCCGTATTCCCTTGATATTACTTTTGCCAAGAGAAATATAAAATACTTATAAAAGTATTCATAGGCGTCTCAAACAACCACTTATCCTCATGATTCGCTATGGTGTGGCTCACATACAGCGATATTGCTCAAAAAGACGTTCTCGTGTGAGTAATACGTATCCTTATTAATGTAATATAACAGAACACGTCAAAGATACTCTTGTGAAAACGTCTCAACTCGGGTTCAGTTTATTTACCCCTCATCCTCACATTCACGATGACTTTATTCGGAAAATCTGGTGCCGTCTCGTCTAAACCGAAACAGCATTATAGTGTTACTAAATAAAAATATGTTCCTTTAAAAATTTCTCTGAGTTTTAATTTAAAATTTTTTTTTTTCGCGAGTAACAAGATATTTTTTTACGGACAAATTTATACTGTTAATTTTCATTTAGTATTAAATTCTCATTAGTGTAACTTTAATGTTATAAATAATTTAAATTTTACCTTTATTTTTATTTAATTATTTTTAACAAAATTTTTTTTCAATTTCAATACTTATAATTTTTACTTTTATCCAAAATTCTGGCTTAAGTATCAAAAATATCAAAAAATTGTAAGATACCTTTTTTGTAGAAAATTTAATTTTCTACAGAAAATATCTCGTAATTTTTCTGTATTTTCAATATTTAAGCTACTATTTGCGATTTTTACACGGAAAAAAGTAAACTGTAATATTCTCTCAAATTCCGGTCAATTTTTTTTGACCTTTTGACTGTTTGAAATAGTATTTTATTCCATGTAAAAAATAAATTGTAACATTTAAATGATTAATATTACACAGTGATTTTTAAAATCACGATTTTACTGTTTTAAATGGTAATTTTTAGCAATAGATTATTATTTATTACAATTTACTTTTTTCCGTGTAACAAATATACTTTAGACAAGTTCCGTCAATTCGAATTACAGCCAAGTTATCGAAGATTAAAAAAATTGTAGGAAACCTTTTTGTAGAAAATGAAATTTTCTACAAAAAAGATTTCTTATGATTTTTCCGTATCTTTAATATTTAAGCCACTATCTGTAATTTTTCGAATTCTATAAAATATGTCATAAGCATTGTCAGGTAAACTCTGACAATTTCTTTCTTTCGAACATTTTTATCAATAATTTCTCGATAAAAAATTAAAAACGAGTAAAATAGAGTTTCCTGCAATTCTCAAATAATAAAGCATTTCATACTACGTACACAATAAAATAAGTCAGTTCCATCTTGAGTAGATAAAATCTGATTAAAAAGCTCTTACTTTTTTTTACTATCATTATGACTTTTATACGGAGCACATAGAAGATAACTTTGCAGTAAAAGATGCTCTGACGTCCCTAGGAGTCTTATCAACCCTCTATGTCTGTCTCTGAAACTTTTTCCGACCAACATTTGTTCAGTTAAAAAAAAAAAAAAAAAAAAATAAAAAAATACTATCGCCCCTGAAAGTTGGGCTCCAATTCAGGGACTAGAATTTCTTGACAGAAGATTTAAAATAATGGCAAGAATCAAACCAACGTGGACAATTCGTGAGGACTGTTGGTGGTAGCAGCACTGCTGAGGTCCAGAGTAGCCGCTGGAAGACCTGGACTGACGCTACCGCTGGCCTCGCGCTGGAGCAAGTGCTGGGACTTGTTCAAGGACTTGTTGATGGGGCTGGTGGGCAGCGAGTGATCGTCAGCGGGAGTCGCGGGGGGACTGGTCGTCAACACCCGGTGGTCTCCGATGTGATTGTGAGCCGCAGGACTCGCCGACAAAGTCGTCAGCAGAGCCGGAGACATCTGGGCCCTGATATCGTGGTGCTTGTACGGCATCGAGTGATACTGGCCCCGAGGATGCCCGTGGACCGGAATCGCTCCTCCGTTTTTCGTGCAGTTTATATTGTTCCGAGGCATTGTCGATGACAGACGCGTTTGCTGCTGTTGTTGAAGAGCTTGGCGTTGTTGCAGCTGCAATGCTGCTTCGCACTGGGCACGTGCTAGCTCTTTCACTGCGTTCGTCTTTTCCTGAATAATTTTTTTTTTTTTTTATTATTATTACTATTATTATTCATTTATTATATTTATTTATTTATTTATTTAAGGGTGGTGTAAATTGATACTCACTTTTTGCCATACAAAAACATTGTGGACCATAGCACAACCGCAGAAAATTATACCAAGGCCGATGAATACTGACATTATTATTGCAGGCGTTGAATGGAACTGGATGAATGTATAAAGTATCATACCTGTAATTTTATTTATTATTATTATTTTTTATTTATTTATTATTATTGCTATTATTATTATTATTATTATTATTATTATTATTATTATTATTATTATTATTACAAGGAAAAATCAAGATGACACTGGATATCATCCCAGATTACAATGAGTATAATCCAGATATCACTCAGTATAATCTGAATTTTTTTTTGCCACAGATATCACTGAGTATAATCTAAGATGATATCCACTGTCATTTTGTTCTTTCCGTGTATGATTATTATTATTATTATTATTATTATTATTATTATTATTATTATTATTATTATTATTATTATTATTATTATTATTATTATTATTATTATTACACGAAAAAAACGAGATGACACTGGATATCATCCCAGATTACAATGAGTATAATCCAGATAAATTAAAAAATTGCGTAGAAAATTTTTTACATTTGTTTTTTTTATAAGATATGAAGCAATTGTCAAATGTTGATCATTTTTCTGCTTTCAATTATACAACAGAGAAAATGACAGATGATCTGAAATCAACTTAACTCTTCAATATTTAATTATAAATTAAAAAAAATATGCAATTGCATTATTTTAATTTTTTCTTTTCATAAAAGATTGAAATGAAACATTGACGTGAATCTGAGAGTAATTTATTGGTGAATCGTGCAACCCGAGATGAATATGCGGTGCAAAGATTGGCGGCGGGATTTTAAATCAATTATAAATCCAGAACTCACAGTTAGTTGGAATAGAAACTTGAAGATGAATTGAATTGAAAGGCCGAGGTATAGAGAAGCTGACAGTGATGGTTTAATTGGCGAAGAGACGAGCCGGTGACACATTGGCACGAGACATCGGGATCTCGAAGCCGTCTATCTTTGTGAATGATAGCAGGGCGCATCCTTCGGTCGAACGAGTAGAATGAGCCTCACGGTACGGCTGGTTCCCTTGGCGTTCGCACGAGTCGGCAGGAAATTGATTGGCTTTCCCAGGTTCCATTCCCCACGATCCACACTGAGATTTATTCCCATCGACCTTCAACCGTGTAATTTCGTGTTACAAGTTTACACCAGGCTTAACTCCTTTGTATTCATTGACTTGTGTTCAAGTTATACTTCGGTCATTGATCATTTATCACTTCGTGGCTCGTTATGATCCGATTAATGTTGTCGAGTTTCAGGTCTTCCAAGACATAGAAGATTTTTTCCATCAATTTCAAACGAGTATCGCAATTCAAGCTCAAAACTCATAACCCATAGCATTGTATTATTTTTTTCCAAATAAACTGTCGGATTGTGGTGAGTTAATGGTAACGGTAATGGCCAAAATGGGTAAGGTCTCAACTTGGTACTCAACTTTGCATTTCCGACTGTTGAAACTCCATAGAATGCACCAGACAATTCCGAGAGATGGAAGTTGATAGATGTTTTGGGATTTCGTGAATGGGATATTTTTATCCTCTATTACGGGTTATTGTTTTCATATCGAACTTGAAGATTTTGAATTTTCAAATAGGAAATAACAGTTTCATCAGAATAATAAAAAAACTTTAGAAATTTTATTCTAAGTTCTGATTTTCGATAAAAAAAAGGAATAAAAATTTTATAAACTAGAAAATTACACGTCAAGGTCGAAAAAGTTTTGATAGAAAAATGTATAAATCAATTTTTCAATTAAACGATTTCGTATTACTCATTAAACGGAAATATTTTGCATTTAAAAACTTACTGTAGAGTATTTTCGGCATAAAATTATAAAGAGTTTATTATAAAATTAAAATTAATGAACAATGAAAATGTTAATGCATTTAGAAATTTAAAGTGCTATTAAGAACTCAGCTTGTAATTTAAATCTCAAAAAAAAAATTTACCGCAGCTTGGATTCGAACCGAGAACTTCAGATTACCAACCATGAAAAAAATATAATTAATTTTTAAAAATATAAATAATTATAAAAAATATTTAGTATTAATAATAGTAAAAAAAAAAAAAAAAAAAAAAAAAAAAACACCGCACTTTTAACATTAAAAACGTCAATTTTATGTACAGTTAGAGTAGTGACGTCATTTACTGGCGCCATCTGTTGGAATTTTTGTAAATTATATAGGAAATTATTTTTAATCTTTACAGAGAATGTTTTAACAAAGAGAAATATTTTTACTAAGTAGAAAATAATTTATTTTTATTAAAATTTTTTAATTATTTATTATTAATATTATTGAAAAATTTCTGACTAAAAAAAAAAAATTAAAATCAATTTTCTAATAAATTCTAGAAAAGAAAAAGTAAGTAAAAAAAAAAAAAAATTACCAGTATGAAAAATAGGAATGCTGACAAAGAAGCCTCCTATTGCGCACATTCTGCTTACAGAGGATTTTTCCAGGTACCTGCTCGTCCTACAATTGAAATAAAATTTAAAACGACCTTACACTTGTAAAAGTAAAAATATAAAAAATGAAGAAGAAAAATAAACAATACCGTTTAAAAGAATCTGAGGAAATAAAAGTATTAATATAAGCAAGGAAGTTAAATTGTAAGAATAGAAAATAGAAAGGTCGATGTACCTCGAAGGGCAGTGTAGCAAATGTACCAAGTGTAGCAATAGCATCGTGAGAAATTTTTCTAGCGGTATATCAGTAGCTCATACTCAATATCATAACTAAGTAATACCATCTGGAATACCATATTAGTTATTATTATTATTACACACACTTGTCTTGTTATCTCTTATCTCTCTCCTTAAATTAATAAGCAGTTAAGGTTAGTTAATATTATGTAATTAAGAGTAGGCATTGTGTAAGCATTTAACAAACTCTGTTTTGTTAACAATACTTTGTTTTATTTTTAAATTTAAAGAAAGAAGCACCAATTATTAATTACTAATTTATTTAAAAATTTATTTGCTTAGAATTTTGATAAAAAAAAAAATTGTAGATTTTTTAGAGTTATTTTCAGAAATTCAATAGTAAAAAATTATAACGCCCATAAGGGCGTATAATAAAAATTTTATTTTTTTTTTTAAGTCCAAAAAAATTTTTAGTTTGAAAAAAAATTTTTTTTTGCATTTCTTTACATTTTATACAAAAATACCTTGATTCCCGAAAAAAAAAAAAAAAAAAATTTTTTTATTGAAACCGACGAATTTTTTTATAAAATGTGCAGAAATGCAAAAAAAAAAAATTTTTTTTTTTTTAAACTAAAAATTTTTTTGGATTTAGAAAAAAAAAATAGAATTTTTATTATACGCCCTTATGGCATCCGAGGTAGGTCCCGAGAGTCATAAGGGCGTAATAAATTTTTTTTAATTACAAAATAACAATTTTTTTTAATAAAAACATGCCTAGGACAGCAAAAAATATCCTTACAAAAAATCACCCATAAATTAATGACATTAAAGTTAGCTGTCACTGAAAAAATTTTTAATTTTAGTTAACAATTAAATTAATTCTAAAAAAATTATTTTAAAAAATTGCATTTTTAATTTTTTAAAATTTCTACAAGTCCATTTTTTTAATAATTTTTTTTTAACAAATAAATTATAGCAAAAAAAAATTATTTAAAAAATGGACTTGTAGAAATTTAAATAAATAAAAAAAAGAAATTTTTTAAAAATAATTTTTTTGTTAAAAAAAAAATTATAAAGTGACAGCTAACTTTAATGGCATTTTATAATGAAAATTAACTTAGCAGATAGTTAATAATTTTAAGAATTTTTGTAATAAATAAATTATGGCAAAAAAAAATTTTTTTTAAAATTGACATTTAGAAATTTTAAAAAATTACAAATTCAATTTTTTTTAAATAATTTTTTGGATCAAATTTTATTGTTAAAAAAAATAAAAAAATTATCAAGTGACAGCTAAATTAAATGCCATTAAAAAATGGACTTGTAGAAATTTTAA
>JZSA01005904.1:0-36225 GCA_000956155.1 Cotesia vestalis
TAAATTTCTTTTATTAAAATAAAAATTTTCAAAAAATTAATTTCTTCCTTTATGACCAAGAATTCAAATTAAAAATTTTTTGAAACTCATTTTAATAATTTTAACAAAAGAAATTTTCTAAATTAAAATAAAAATTATTTTATTACTCCAAAAAAATTTTTCTATAAATTTCTTTTATTAAAATAAAAATTTCCAAAAAATTAATTTCTTCCCTTATGACCGGGAATTCGGATTAAAAATTTTTTGAAACTTATTTTAATAATTTTAACAAAAGAAATTTTCTAAATTAAAATAAAAATTATTTTATTACTCCAAAAAAATTTTTCTATAAATTTCTTTTATTAAAATAAAAATTTCCAAAAAATTAATTTCTTCCCTTATGACCAAGAATTCAAATTTAAAATTTTTTGAAACTCATTTTAATAATAATAATTTTTACTAATTTTAGAGGAAGAAATTTTCCAAAAAAAAAAAATTTTTTTTTTTACTCCAAAAAAATTTTTCTATAAATTTCTTTTATTAAAATAAAAATGTCCAAAAAAATTAATTTCTCCCCTTATGACCGGTGGATAGTTCGGAAGAGGAAGCACAGACGTCTGTCTCTCCCTCGTAAATGAGACTGAACCCCCAGAATAACACGAAAGTTCTTTGTTCCAGGTCGACGGCTGATATAATGACTTAAAAAAAAAAAAGTAAAGTTAAGCCCTCAATAAATACACATACACAGAGAGATATAATACAAAATAAAAGTTATTACATACGAGAAAACAAGCTCGTAATATAAAATGGACTTGTAGAAACGGGTTTCAACGACAAGGTATATCAGAGCACACGGCAATGGATAAAACAACGTTATGTTACACTACTATATACAATATATACAAGTTACAGCACCACACCGGGTAGGGAACGTTGCTCTACAGAGTTACAGAGTATTGCTTACTTTATTGGTGATGGTGATGGTGATCTTACTCTAAGCTGCCCACAGGAATGTGCCTTCACATCCACAATTCACATGTCCACATATCCACTCCTCTATTCACACATCCTCCACACCATCCCATCCCGTACTACGACTATTCCATACCAGCTTACCAGATACCAACCATCTTAATCAATTATTACTCAATACAGGAAGCCCGATCACAGATCGTCAATTTCAAATTCTTAAAATTCCCAGTTTGTTATTTTATATCGACTTACTATACGTTTAAGTTAACTAAACTGTTACGCTCATCTTCACTCAGTTTTTCAAGATTTTACAGAGATATTAATACTCTATTTCTTTTAAGAAAAGTTTCAAATTTTTTATCGTAAAATTTTAATTCAAAAATTTTAATTGTGCACTCAAAAATTAACACTTGGTAATTTTTTAATTTTATTTAACAAAAAAAAAAATCTTAAATAATTTTAATATTTAATATTCGATAAATTAAAATAAAAAAAAACCCATAAAAATTTATAAAATTAAAATTATGCACTCAAAAATTAGCACTTTGTAATTTTTTAATATTATTTAACAAAAAAAAAATTATTTTTAAATTGCATTTTTAATATTTTAAATGCATTAATATTTAATATTCGATAAATTAAAATAAAAAAAAAAGAAAAATTTATAAAATTAAAATTATGCACTTAGAAATTTTTTAATTTCATTCAACAAAAAAATTGAATTTTTTTGTTTTTTTTTTTAATTTCTACACGTTAATTTTTTCTTCTTATTTTTTCAATAAATCAATATTCGATAAATTAAAATAAAAAAAAACCCCATAAAAATTTCTTAAATTAAAAAATTAAAATTATGCACTCAAAAATTAGCACTTTGTAATTTTTTAATATTATTTAACAAAAAAAAAATTATTTTTAAATTGCATTTTTAATATTTTAAATGCATTAATATTTAATATTCGATAAATTAAAATAAAAAACTCAGAAAAATTTATAAAATTAAAATTATGCACTTAGAAATTTTTTAATTTCATTCAACAAAAAAATTGAATTTTTTTGTTTTTTTTTTTAATTTCTACACGTTAATTTTTTCTTCTTATTTTTTCAATAAATCAATATTCGATAAATTAAAATAAAAAAAAACCCCCATAAAAATTTCTTAAATTAAAAAATTAAAATTATGCACTCAAAAATTAGCACTTTGTAATTTTTTAATATTATTTAACAAAAAAAAAATTATTTTTAAATTGCATTTTTAATATTTTAAATGCATTAATATTTAATATTCGATAAATTAAAATAAAAAACTCAGAAAAATTTATAAAATTAAAATTATGCACTTAGAAATTTTTTAATTTCATTCAACAAAAAAATTGAATTTTTTTGTTTTTTTTTTTAATTTCTACACGTTAATTTTTTCTTCTTATTTTTTCAATAAATCAATATTCGATAAATTAAAATAAAAAAAAACCCCCATAAAAATTTCTTAAATTAAAAAATTAAAATTATGCACTCAAAAATTAGCACTTTGTAATTTTTTAATATTATTTAACAAAAAAAAAATTATTTTTAAATTGCATTTTTAATATTTTAAATGCATTAATATTTAATATTCGATAAATTAAAATAAAAAACTCAGAAAAATTTATAAAATTAAAATTATGCACTTAGAAATTTTTTAATTTCATTCAACAAAAAAATTGAATTTTTTTGTTTTTTTTTTTAATTTCTACACGTTAATTTTTTCTTCTTATTTTTTCAATAAATCAATATTCGATAAATTAAAATAAAAAAAAACCCCCATAAAAATTTCTTAAATTAAAAAATTAAAATTATGCACTCAAAAATTAGCACTTTGTAATTTTTTAATATTATTTAACAAAAAAAAAATTATTTTTAAATTGCATTTTTAATATTTTAAATGCATTAATATTTAATATTCGATAAATTAAAATAAAAAACTCAGAAAAATTTATAAAATTAAAATTATGCACTTAGAAATTTTTTAATTTCAATACAAAAATTAATTAGACTTAAATGCATAAATTAATTAAAAATGTTTAGTCATAAAACCATAACATTCTAATGTCTCATGACAAGAATGTTAGTATTTTTTAAATTATTGTTTTATTTTTCGTTCGTCAATTTTAAAAAAAAAAAAAAAAATTAAAACAGAAAAATTGTATTTTTTTGTTTTTTAAATTTCTACATGTCAATATTTTTATAATTTATTTGTTATAAAATTCTTGAAATTATTAAATATACGGTAAATTAATTTTAATTTTAAAAAATTGTTAAAAAAAAATTTTTTTTTTAATTTGTTAAAAACTGTAAATGCAATTTTTAAAAAATATTTTTTTTGTTCTAATTTAATTATTGAAAAAAAATTAAAAACGTCGGCTTACGTTTGTAATATAGTTTTAGAGCCGTCAGGAGTTTAATTTCAGCCGGTACGGTTTTTAGATAAATAAAATCAAGGTTCAGTCCGTGACTAAACTTTTCTCCAAATCCAATCGATAAGTTTGCTAGATTTTCATCTTTCCTCTTTCCTGGGAATAGTTTTCTTGAAGTTTAGCCGGATTCTAACCTGGATCCTAAATGACAATAAGATGAGTTTGGGTCCCAAAGTGTGGGAATTTAAATCACCCGGATTGTATTGTGTTCTTGGGCTTTACTTGTAGTAAAGTAACCCGTAAACGTAAGAAGCACTTGTTGTGCTTATGGTGATAGATGGATTTTTCTCGGGTGTTTAAATTACATGCCTTGAGAAATTCGTGATTTTTACTTTTTAAACCGAGTGTTGTTGGAACTCAGGTTTTTTTTTTTATTTTTTTTTTTTTGGCTATTTTGAAATGCTGAGTGCTCCTCTGGGATTCTTCAAAGTTTAATGACATCAGCTGTCACTTGAACATTTTTTTATTTTATTTATTAAGTAAATTTGGTTGGAAACTATTTTTTAAAAATTGCATTTTTTATTTTTTAAAATTTTTTTGCCATTATTTATTTTTTACAAAAATTCTTAAAATTATCAACTATCTGCTAAGTTAATTTTCATAAAAAATGCTATTTTTTATAATACTGAAGTCAGCTGTTAATTTAAAAAATTTTTTCAATAAAAAAATGCTTCTAAAAATTTTCACTCATAATTTTTATTAATTTTAACACGTGAAACTTTTTAATTAACTTTTTTTTTTTAATAATTTAATTGCTATAAATATTTAAAAAAATTTTTATATCTGTCAACTTTAATGTCATAATTTTTTAATTTTTTTTAACAAATAAATTATTTTTAAAAATTGAATTTTTTATTTATTAAAATTTCTACAAGTCAATTTTTTTAATGACATTAAAGTGATCTGTCACTTGACAATTTTTTAATTTTATTTATCAAATAAATTTGCTCCAAAAAATTATTTTTAAAAAATTGCATTTGTAGTTTTTTAAAATTTCTAAATGTCAATTTTTTTTTTACAAAAATTTTTAAAATTATCAACTATCTGCTAAGTTAATTTTAAAAAAAAAATGTTATTTTTTATAATACTGAAGTTAGCAGTCAGCTGTTAATTTAAAAAATTTTTTTAATAAATTAATTACAATAAAAAAATGCTTCTAAAAATTTTCACTTGTAATTTTTATTAATTTTAACATGTAAAACTTTTTTTTTAATAATTTAATTGCTATAAATATTTAAAAAAAATTTTTAAATCTGTCAACTTTAGTGTCATAATTTTTTAATTTTCTTAAACAAAAAAATTATTTAAAAAAAATTGTATTAGTAGTTTTTTAAAATTTCTAAATGTCAATTTTTTTTGCCATAATTTTTTTTTTACAAAAATTCTTAAAATTATTAACTATCTGGTAAGTTAATTTTCATAAAATTTTCAGATATCGGCTAACTTAATTTTGATCTGATCCTAAAACTATAGAACATTGTAGGTAAGGTCCCAATAGATATAACACCAACAGTTTAAATACAAATACTATCTATATCTTAGATATGTGTATCTGTGCATACATACCAACCAGCACCCATCAACCAACATGTAGGTATAAATTTACCAATACCAACGGCAACTACCGACTACGACCTACGGGCTACGGTCATTATTTACAAGAGATACAAAATGTCTTACCTCGTCCCACATTCCTGTAACACTAAACAACAATTAAATACTTTAAACTAAATAATTTAAAAACTAAAATCCGAATTTTCCAAATAATTAATTAAAAACTAACTTTAAAAAAAAAAAAAAAAAAAAAAAAAAACTCACTTGATTTAAAAACTTCCTTTTTTGCAGATAAACTTTTTTCGCGCCTACGCCATCGCACATTCCAGGTGTACCCGGCTATTTATTTATTTTTTAAAACTTTTGCACTGAAACTTTAAACTAATTACAATCACTTGTAATCGAGGTTATGTTTTTTAATTAACTTGCAGTATTTATTATTGTAATTGTAATGATAAATTATTTTAGACACTAAGCACCACTGAGATTACTCCGGCAATTAAATTTTACGCAGCAGATGTATCTTGGAGTTGTTAGTGTGGATGTATTTTGTTTTGTGAGTGTATATTTTAGTGAGTATTTATTTTGTATGTGCTTGTGGAGATTGATGCACAATAATGTGATGAATTTTGTTTTAGATTAAGAGCACGGCGGACAAGAACGGCAACGCTCGGCTGACGACTGACTCGGAACTGGCCAGAAACCAAGCTCAAGCTAAGTGTGTGGAGTTTGTGCTGTTAGACTGTGAAGTTGTGTGCGACAAATGTAATCCAACGGTCGTTTCTACCCCACTACTACTGTGTTTTTTTAGTAAAATTTTTTTACCAGGTATTTAGTGAATTTTTATTATTTTTTTAGAGATATTTTTTATAAAAAATTGCAATTTTTATTTATGACATTAAATTTAGCTGTCACTTGATAATTTTTTGATTTTTTTTAACAAATAAATTATTTTTAAAAATTGAATTTTTTATTTATTAAAATTTCTACAAGTCAATTTTTTAATGACATTAAAGTTAGCTGTCACTTGATAATTTCTTAATTTTTTTTAACAAAAAAATTTGTTCCAAAAAATTATTTATAAAAAATTGAATTTTTAGTTTTTTTTTTTAATTTCTAAATGTCAATTTTTTTTAGAAATTTTTTTTTGCCATAATTTATTTGTTACAATAATTCTTAAAATTATCTACTATCTGCTAAGTTAATTTTCATTATAAAATGACATTAAAGTTAGTTAGCTGTCACTTGATAATTTTTTAATTTTTTTTTAACGAAAAAATTTGTTCTAAAAAATTGCATTTTTAATTTATTTAAATTTCTACAAGTCCATCTTTTTAATTATTTTTTGTTTTTTATAATTTATTTGTTAAAAAAAAATTATTAAAAAAATAGACTTGTAGAAATTTTAATTAATTAAAAATGCAATTTTTTAAAAATAATTTATATGAAAATTAATTTAGCTGATATTTAATAATTTTTAGAACTTTTATTAATAAATAAATTAAGGCAAAAAAAAATTGACATTTAGAAATTTTAAAAAATTAAAAATGTAATTTTTTTAAAATAATTTTTTGAAGCAAATTTATTTGTTAAATAAAATTAAAAATATGTCTAGTGATAGCTAACTTTAATGTCATGGATTTTTTATTTTAAATTTTGAAATTTCAATTTTTTTAATTTAATTTAATAAAATTAAAAATGCAATTTTTTTAAAATAATTTTTAGAACAAATTTTTTTCGTTGAATAAAATTAAAAAATTTTCAAGTGACTGCTAAATTAAATGTCATTAATTTAATAGATATTTAAAAATTTTTTAACAAATAAATTATTGCAAAAAAAAATTTTGAAAAAAAAAATAAAATGATTAAAAAAAGCATAAAATGTTTTTAAATATTTATTCACAATATTTCCAAAGTTCTTAGACAATGAGACCTGTGTTTATCGATCCTTTAAACATTACCTGTAATTTATATTAATTACAATTACAATTACAAATTAATAATTAATAATCAGTAATTAATCTAACATACAACTAAGCACTCTTGGTCTCGCTACAAATCTATATAAATTTATTTATATATCTTGTTTGTTAATCAATATATATTTTTATTTGTATAAGAAAAAACATCCACCGTCATCAATACAGAGAGAAATAAAGCAATCTTCATGATGAAAATTACGCAATAAACATGTCCCGAGTGCGACGTTCAAAAACAAAAAATAACCAACTAATTAACAACAACAAATTAATTAATTTATTCATTTATTAATTAATAAGTATGACACCAACGTTTATTTCAATTCATAGTTTATCAATAAGTCACACTCTTTTAATATCTATTTTATACCCGTGTAAAAAAAATTAAATTAATTTTTTTAACGAAGGACAATTTTAATTATTAAGAATTTTTATAAAAAAATTTTTTAATTTAAAAAATTTGATTTTTTGACCTTGAAAAAATTTTTTTATAAAAAAAAAAAATTAAATTCTTAATTTTAATGTCCTCCGTAAAAAAATTTTTTTACACAAAAAGTTGTACATATATCCGTAATATAAATAATATATTTTGTCCGTAATCAACAACCAGTTAAATAAAATGCAATGTGGAAATTTTAAACGCCAAGAGTAGTGATACTGATTTTTATTTACTGCCAGAGATTTTTTTATTAGAATTAATAAAAATTCACCGGATGTAATTTAAAAATTTAAAATCTCTCGCATAGACAAAAATCAAAAGAATAATTATTCAAAGTGAGGAATATTAATTATAATTAATAACATTAATTATCATTATCGTTATCATTATTGGAATATTGGCGGTTAGCTCATCGAAACTTGCCCATTGGCAAGTAATCTCTCGACGGCGGCATTAATGTCCCCAAAAGTCGCTATCAAAGCTTGGATATTGGCTTCTCTGTTGACGAATCCCATCGCCGTAAGTTGCTCTAATTGCGTGCGGTAGCGCTCCTCGGGTGGTGGGAGGTTCTGTCCTCCGACACCAACGCCACCTTGCCCGTCAATGTTCTCCTGGTTCTGCTGGTGGAGCGACATCGAAGAAACAACGTGCGCTAAAAGATTTGAAAAGGCGTTCTGAGGGCTCGCGAACGGATCCTGAGTTCCTGGGGTGCTTGCGGTTGTTGTTCCGGTTCCTGTTCCACTTTCTGGAGCAGTCGTTCCTGTTCCAGTTGTTCCAGTTTGACCCGCTGTAGATCCAGTGGTGGTTCCTGCAAATTAAATATCATTTTTAATTTTTATTTTGACAAATTTTAGAACACAAAAAATTTTTTTTTTTTAATTTGCACTTTAAATTTTATTACAGAAATCTAAAAAATTAAATAGAAAATAAATTATAAAGAAAAAAATTGAATTTTTTATTTTTTTTAATTTCTACGTCAATTTTTTCAAAAATAATTTATTTGTCGTAAAATTCTTAAAATTTTGATTTATAAAAATAATTTTTTTTTCTGAAAATTTTTAAAGAAACTAAAGTCAAAAATCGTGATGATTTTTAAAGCTTGAAAAATTTTTGTTTAACATAAAAAAGCAGAATTTATTAACATACATTTTTTCAGAAATATAATTACAATGTCTGAAAAATTTTTGTCTAAAAAAAAATAATTGAGAGTATTGTTTTGTTTTTTCAGAAAAATCAGTAATTAAATTTTTTGTGTTGATGTATTAACAGATTTTAAATTTTACTATTTTTTATTATTTCATCTGACTATTATTTTTATAACTTATCAAAGATTAATATATATTATTATATTAAAATTGTTAACTTTTTTGAATTTTTAATAAATATAGAAAAATACTTATTTTCATAAAATAATCATTGTTATTTTTTTTTTAAATAAATAAAATTAATAACTATAATATTACACCTAACGTACATTAAACTTTTCAAATTTTTCAGCGCTAACGCGTCTCATAATTTTTTCTTGGCTCACAAAAGTTGCGTTGTTGCCATAGCTTTATTAACGTATCCCTTCCTCGGCTAAAGTCTGGTAAATTTTTCATTACTTATTAATAAATATCTGTGAAACTGTGTGGTAATTATCAATGAAATTATTTTTAAAAAACTGTTTAGTTGTTAGTTAACGTTACTCTAGTTTTTTAAAAAGACTCTAAGAAAAGTTTCTGAGATATAAAAATGTTTGTAGGTAAACTTTTGGATATCCCGTATACCGCAATGTATAAGAGCGTTCAAAACTCAAACTTTGAAATTAAATATCTCTGAAATTAGATGGTCAAAAATTTTGAAATTGCGCCAATCGATGCAGACTTATATGACCATTAATCTGCCAAAATTAAAAAAAAAATCCTAAGAAAACTTCTCTGGCGAGGATACTACCTTAAAAAAAAATCAAATTATAACTTTGTCTCTTATAGTGTTAATAGTTGGAAATTTTACATTATAAGCTACTGAAATAATTAATAATTTATTTTTTTTTATAAAAAATTACCTGTTGTAGTTCCAGTAGGTGGCGCAGTAAAAGTTCCCAGGCCACCCATAGACCCAACAAAATCAGGAGCGACAGTCCTGAGCTGCTCCATACCCTGCTGAATCTGCATTATCGCAGCAAGGGCGTCGGGATTCGTGACCACGCTCTGAATTTGCGGATTCTGCATCTGCTGGATGAACGCCGGGAGCATCGTGCGCATTTGCTCTTGCATTTGCGGGTTGGACCTGAAGTGAGGATTCGCGGAGAGAATGCTGTCGGCGATCGCGGGGTCGTCGGACATGGCTTCGAGGATTGAACGCGTGTAAGGTGAGCCAAGCATGTTTCTCAGGAGCTGCGGGTTCTCCATCATTTGTTGCGTCAGACTCTGCATTCCTGGAGAGTCTAAAAGGCCGCGACCCAGACCACCCAGAGACCCGGTGGTGGTGCCAGTTCCGGTTCCAGTTCCAGTTCCAGTTCCTGTAGTTCCTCCCTCTGTGCGCTCTGGTGGACTCCAGGGGTTTGGCAGAGGGTTCCGGTTCTCCTGGCCCTGCTGAGGGTTATTTACACTGTCAGTGCTGTTCTCCACCAGCGCAGCAAATGGATTGCGATCGTTGGCTGCTGCCGCGAGCATCGGCTCCTGGATGTCGCGGTACATGCGTCGAAGTGCGCTGTGGCCGCCTGGAATGCTTTCGAGGTTCGACAGAGCTCGGTCGTGGGAGCGCATCAATTCTTGGAGCATCGATGGGTTCCGGGCTAGTTCCATCGTTTGTCTAGATTTTTTAATTAATTATTTATTAATTAAAATATCCTTTAATTTTAAAAGTAAAGGAATTAAATTTTGACCAAGCAAGTACATTGATAAAAAGATTTTTTTATATTTAATAAATTTTATTAACTGTTAACAAATTATTTTTTAACATCATAGGATTTAATAAATATTTATTAACAGTTAATAAATTATTTATTTAATAAAATTTAATAAATATTTGTTAACAGTTAATAAATTATTTATTAAATTTTAATGAATATTTGTTAACAATCTCGAAATTTAATTAATTTTTTATTTTAGAAAAAAAAAATTTTTTACTTTAGATTGAGCTTAAAATAAAAATCACCTCAATAACTCTGGATTATTCAACATATGACTGATCTCCGGATTACGTTGCATCAACTCCTGCATTTGAGGATTAGCCGACACCAACATCCTGACATTCTCAGGATTTTCCATCAAACTCTGTACCAAAGGATTGTCAAAAACCTGCCGCATGGATTCTGGGTTCGACAGCAGCTCGCGTTGCATGCGTTGCTGTAGATCAGCAAAGTTCGCGGACCCAAGTCCCAAATTTTCCAAGCCCGCCAGTCCTCCGATATTGCCCAACCCAAAGGGATTCCCTCCAATATCCGGAACTGTCAAAATAATCAAAAACATAAACAAAAATAAAAAATATAAAATGTCAAGAGAAGAAATTTAATAAAAACCTGATCTTAGAGGTGGAGGCGCAGTTTCTGGCTGCGTGGCAGCAGGACGGGGTGTTTTTATCACCAAGTGAACTGTCAATCCATCCTTGATCCGATGTGTCTCCAGTGTCTCATGGTCTTTCATTATTTTCCCCGCGAATATCAAGCAGAGTTGCTCGATCGCGGCGCTGAACTTTTCCGCGACAGCTTTTTTAAACTAAAAAAATTTTTTTTTATTATTTAATTAATTTAAAAAAATTATTTAATTGTTTTATTAATTTGTCAGCGAATGTACTCGAAGCCTAACCCAAAAAAAATGACACGAGTGACGTGTTGTGGACGTCACATTTAATGAAATTTCCTGAGCTGACGCAATCGATAACAAAAAGTAAATAGAGTGAAAAATAAAAAAATGACTTACGTCTTTAATGCTCGCATTTTCCTCAATTTCGATGGAATGTTTGTCCTTAGGAGTTTTTACGAAAATCGTTATTTTCTTGGCTGTCTCCTGGCCTTCTGCCATCTTGGACTGCTAGTGTGTGTTGTGTATCTGTGATGACTCGTACTTTTTTACTGCGATCTAGTATAGCCTATTTTGCAGCATATATATTGTGGTAAGTACATCATGTATAATAAATGTATATATATTACTTTGCATTGGATGGAATTACTTACCTAGATATTGTTAATAATTTCTGTCGGTGGGTGTCGTGCTCGGGGGGTTACCACCGAGGCGTCGAAACGCGCTGATTAATGTTATTGCTAACAATTAAATGTTGTTTTAATTTTTTTTTAGGTACTTTTTAAAATTCCGGTGTCCGGTTGGAGTAATTGAAGCGTATTTAGCTCCTGCATGTTCCCTACTTCTCACTGGTCATAAAAAACTTTTGATAAGATGGCTAGGGGGGATTTCAAAATGGCCGAGATTTTGAAATATACACGCGGCGACATCTGGTGGGTGAAATTAGTTGTTAAAGTGATGAAGATTATTATAAAAGATGGAGTATTTTGTTTTTTAAGCTCAACTGTCAAAAGTATGTACTTAATTTTTTTTAATTAATTAAAAGAAAATTTTACTTACAATTTTAAGTGATTTTTACGACACTGATCAGCTGACTGCTGTCAATTTTTTTATAAATTAATTACTATAAAGAAAATTGATATAAAAAATTGAGTTTTATGAGAATTAATTTATGACATTTATACATTTTATTTAGCTGTCACTTCACAATTGTTTTAATTTTTTTTAATTAATAAATTGTAGCAAAAAAATTATTTAAAAAATTGACTTGTAGAAATTTTAAGAAATTAAAAATGCAATTTTTTTTAATTAATTTTTACGACAAATTTTTTCGTTAAAGAAAATTAAAAAATTGTCAAGTGACAGATAAATTTTATGTCATATCAATTTAGCAGATAATAATTAATTAATAAAAAAAATTGACATTTAGAAAATTAAAAAATGCAATTTTTCAGAAATATTTTTTTGGAGCAAATTTATTTATTAAAAAAAAAATAAAAAAATTGTAATAGTGACAGCTAACTTTAATGGCATTGGAGTTTTTTATTTTTTGGGTTCAACTGTCAAAAGTAAGTGAAAAATTTTTCGTTTATTGCTTGAAAATTTTACTGATAATTTTGACAGATTTTTGTGACACTAAAATCAGCTGACTGTCAATTTTTTTTTTGTTTTTATTGTAAATTAATTACAATAAAAATACAAATTTTTTTTTTAATTTTTACATGTAGAAATTTTTATTAAAATTGATTTAATAGATTTTTTATAATTTTTAGAATTATTTAACAAATAAATTACAGCTAAAAAAAAATTAGAAAAAAAATTGTCATGTAAAAATTTTTAAAAATAAAAAAAAAATTTTTTGAAATTTTTTTATAAAAATTTCATTGTTGTAAAATTATAAAAAAATTTATAATGTTAGTTAAATTCAGTTTTATGAATTTTCTCAGTTCAGCTGTCAAAAATGAGTGAAATTTTCTAAATAATTTTAATTTTTTCTTAATAAATTAGTAGAAAATTAAATTAAAAAATTTTACTTACAATTTTGACCGATTTTTTATCTGAATTTTTCTGACAGCTGTCAATTTTTATGACAGTGAATTTAGCCGATAGCTGTCAAATTTTAGAATTTTTTTAATAATTTAAATAATGAATATATTCATACGAATATTATTATTTTTTTATGATTAAATTTATTACTAAAAATTTTTTTTTAACAATTCAAATTTTTTAAAACTTTTAATTTTTTTTAATTTTCACCGTAGAATTTTTTTTACAACAATTTAATCGCTCTAAAATTATAAAAAAATTAATAAAGTCTGTTAAGAGTGTCACAATTTTTTTAACAATTATTTCTTCATTAAAAAAAAAAAAAAAAAAAAAAAAAAAAAAAAAAAAAAAAAAAAAAAAAAATAAGAAACTGTTAAAAAATTTAAAAATGAAAGTTTGAAATTTTTTCCTGCAGAGCGCGCAAAGTGACAGCTGCTCTCCCTTCTGGTACCACCCCCATTCACCAGCACCAGTCACAGTAGACTTTTACTCAGAGAAAAGGACGCTTCGCATTTAAAAAAAAGTAACGTATAAACAATAGTCTATTTACCTAAAATAAACACCCTAATTTAATACTTTAATTACAGGTCAGTTGATTAAATTAATCAAAACAAAATTACAGTTTCTAAAAAATAATAATTTTGCAGTATAATAATTTAATTGCTTGACAAACGTCAAATATTTACGGACGCATTCAAAATTTTAACGGTCGTCGATGACACATTTTTTATCAATGGCAGTTACAAAGCGTCTAATGACTTAGTGCATTATTTTCTCTGTTTGTTGATCGGTTTATTTGATAAGTATTTACTTTTACTTACTCAGTTTTTATTTTTGTTCAGGTAAAAGTACTTAAGGCCTAATACTTGTGGATTACGCAGTAAATACTTTGCGTATTTAAATTCAACTAAAATGGATCCATTTACACAGGTATGTGCTCTAATAATTTTTTTCTGTATTAATTTCATTAATTTTAGAACAAAAATAGCCGACTTTTGACAATTTTTTTATTTGTTATTTTTTTTTTAATAAAATTAAATTTATTAAATAATTAAAAAAAATTTTTTTTTTAAGAAAATTAAATTTATTAAATAATTAAAAAAAATTTTTTTTTTAAGAAAATTAAATTTATTAAATATCTAAAAAAAATTTTTTTTTAATAATTTTTTGTCTATGTTATTAAGAGAATAAAAAAAATTTTGTGTTCAGGATAGTAATATGATAAAATTGGTTTTTTTTAGTGAAATTTAGTGTCATTGCAAAGGTTTTAATTTTAATTGCCTCAAAAAATCTATTACCAGACACATAATTGAGAAATTACCTGTATCTTATGAAATATTGACATTTTTAAAGATATAAGCTTATCCTGATGTTATACTCATCAAGACCTTTCATTTGAGTACCCACATAAATTTTTCATATATTTATATATATATTATATATATATATGTATATATATATGAAAAATATATAAAAATGCATGTGGGTACTCAAATGAAAGCTCTTGATGAGTGTAACATCAATATGAGCTTATATCTTTAAAATATATATAATATATATATATGTATATATGAAAAATATATAAAATGCATGTGGGTACTCAAATGATAGCTCTTGATGAGTGTAACATCGGGATGAGCTTATATTTTAAAAAATGTCAATATTTAAGAAAGTACAGTGCAATTTAACAAAATTCATTATTTAATAAATCAAAATTTTATTTATTCATAGTTTACAAGTCACGACAGTCACATAGTGACTGCAAGTTTGCTAGTATTAAATAATTTAAAAAAATTCAATAAAAAATTTTTATTAAAAAAAATAAAAAAATTTTTATTAAAAAAAAAAATTAAAAAATTGTCTCAAGTCAGCTGATCTAAATCTTCTAAAAAATAATCTAAAAAAAAAAATTAAAATTATAGCGAATGCTAGAACGTGCGAAGGCAAGAAGAGAAAAATTAGATACACAATTATCTAACGCAGGACATGAAATAAAACGACGTAGCCCTTTGAAAGAGGCTACCATAAACATAACTATCCCTGCTAAGACACCACCCAAGCAGATAGTTAAAGATAACAAAGAAAATTCATCGGCATTGGCATCTAATGTCAAATCCAAGCTCGATAGACTCGGGAAATTGTATTCTGGTATTTATGAGGCTATTTCTTTTACTGGTTTGTTTATTAATTAGATGTTGCTTCGTATACTGATGACGGTGGGCGTTATAGATGACAATAGAGAGCTTCTGAGCTCGCCGATACACCGGACTGAAGAGAAGTTCAGCGCCGAGGAAATCAGTGATGAGCCAAGTACTAAGAAGGGTGGAGTCGGTGGTGCTCGGCTGGACCGATTGGCCGCACTAGCTTCCACTATCAATAATTGGGAAGATGATTTGTCGCATCCGACTGTGGTAATTTTTTATTTTATTTATTTATTCTTTAAGATGTATCATTTTTTTTTACTAGTTTTTAAAGGCGTAGAGTTTTTTTGGTACGCCTTTTTTTTTGAAAATGTCAAAAAAAAAAATTTTTTTTGAGAGTAAAAAAAAAAATTATTTTGTTTTAAGTAAAAAAAAAAATTATTTTTTTTAAAGTAAAAAAAAAAATCATTTTTTTTTAAGTAAAAAAAAAATAATTTTTTTTTAAGTAAAAAAAAAAATCATTTTTTTTTAAGTAAAAAAAAAAATCATTTTTTTTTAAGTAAAAAAAAAAATCATTTTTTTTTAAGTAAAAAAAAAAATCATTTTTTTTTTAAGTAAAAAAAAAATCATTTTGTTGAAAGAGTAAAAAAAAAATTATTTTTTTGAAAGAGTAAAAAAAAAAATTATTTTTACTGATAAAAATGAATCATTAAAAAAAAAAAAATTATCTTGAGATAAATAACCGGAAATGAGATTTGATTTTTTTTTCAGGCTCCAAAAGAGCCAGTGCGTAAAGTAAATACAAGATTTGGCTACAAAGCATCGCCTACAAAAGTTCCCGAAGCAGAGAAAAAGAAGTTCGAGAGGAAGACTCCAGACAAAGCGATTCCATCAACTTCAAAGACTCCAGAGAGACCCGGAACTTCGAAGACTCCAGAGAAGATGACAGCAGTATCGAGGACTCCGGAGAGGAATGGGAAGGAAGTAGCAAGTGGAAATCGAACGCCAAGCAGGTTTGGTGGTTACAGTGGTTCTCCCAAAAGTAAAATACAGTCACCAGGTTCGGTTTTGAGTAAAGCCTCGTTGTTTGAATCCAAAAGTTTAGCTGGTAAGGTCAAGGATCCCGCGGAGATGTCGCTGTCAGAGAGGATGGCGTTGTTCGAGAAGAACAAGGGGGAAGCGCTGATTCCAAAGGCTCCGTTGACGCTGCCAGTCCCGACCAAGAAGCTGCTGGAGAGTTCTAAAGCTCATAATCAAACCAGTAATGGTAATTAATTTTCTTTTTAATTTATTTAGTTAGTTAGTGACTTCTTGATTTCAATTTTAATTTTTTTTTAGATTACAGAAGAGTTGAAGGTAATAAAAGTACTCAGAATAAACGGGCGCTGTTTGAACAAGGGTTACCCAAACAAGAGCTAGAGAATGATATTTTGCGTGACACGCAAACTGAAAGAAAAAAAGAATTAGAGATGTTAAGATCTCGCTTCAATAAAAATAAAGAGTCAGCTCAAGCTGCTGCAGAGTCTTGTATAAGACCCAGGAATAATAGTGAAAATAATGGATCGCCGAAAAATTCACCAGTTTGTCCGGTTAAACCTACGCCAGCTACTGTAATTATTCATTAATAATTATTTATTTTTACTTTGTTATAAAATAGGCTATTTTTTTTCGAGAAGTCAATTTTTTTGTCATTCTATTATTTTTTAAGTTATAAATTATGTAGATTCTAAAAATTTTAAGGCAAAATTTTATTTATAAAAATCGGTCAAGATTTTTAAACTTTCTTCAGATGCCGGATAAATATTTATTAATTAAAATACAGTAGTAATAATTTTAATCTGGCTTTTATTTATATCTTGTGCTTTATTTCTATTCTTCAGTATGTCAACTTGATAAAAAAAATTCCAAGTTCGTTGATATTAATATTCAAAAGTCGCGAGAGAAAATTTTTAGTCTACTTTAAAAGTTTAAAAAATCTTAAGCGAGCCTAAAAAATTTTTTATCGAGTTTTTTAAAAAAAGCTCTTAAAACATAAAAAAAAAATATTTTCATCCAAGACTCGAAAAAAAACATTCGATATTTTGCGCCATCCTAACACTTGTATTAAATTTTTAGGAAAATAAATTTTTTTATTAAAAAAAAAATTATTTTCAAACCAAAATTCAAAGTCTGATACTTTTGAAAAAATTTTTTTAAATTCAACAGTTATGATTGAAAGAAAAAATATTTTCAAAAATTTAGTACAAACAAAAAATCTCAAAAATTTTTTTCTAGACTAAAATCTCATAATTATTATTAAATACTCAGGCATTAATTTATAATTATAAACATATATCCTTTGGCTTATAAAAATTTTTTTATGAAAATTAAATTACCCATTGAAAATTTTTATAATTTTTTTATTGAAAAAAATAATTAAAAAGAAAATTTTTTAAATTTCAAGTGTAATTAAAAAAAAATATTTTTTTACTATGACATTAAACTTAGCAGTCACTACTTAATTTTTTAATTTTATTTACCAAAGAAATTAATTAAAAAAAAATTGCATTTTTTATTTTCCAAATTTCTAGATGTCAATTTTTTTTGTCATAATTTATTTGTTAAAAAATTTGCAAGGTTTCTGGAAAATCAATTAATTAATTAAAAATAATAATTTTAAATAGATTATTAATAAAAAAATATATTTCCTTCAGGAACAAGCACCGCCTCCACCGCCGCCACTTCCAACTCCAGAATCGCGTTCAACAAAGCGGCAAGTAACCCCAAAGACTCCAGCTCCGCAAGTGGCTCGTACAATTCTGTCCAACGTCAAGCGTATAAAAGTGTCTCCGCCAAAACCTGGCAATCTTTACCCCGACTTAACCACAATAGAGTCCTCAGGAACAGAAACTGAAACAGATTCCGAGTACACCCTCGGCACTACAGAAGCAGAGACAGCTACCCTTGACGAAGCTACCGAAACTGAGACGGACTTGGACGAGTACTACGGCCTGGACCAAGAAGTTTCCGCGACCTGCGACGAGAGCAACACTAGCTTCGAGAACAGCATAATGCGGGTGGTAAAATCGCACAAGAATCAACCGCAGAGCAACAAGCGTCAAATAGAGTCAGACGAGAGTTCAACTTCGGATATTTCCGTGTTAGACGAGATGGACGAGTACCTAGACGAGTGTCTAGCTTTACAAGAGGCCCAAAACCACGGCCCTACTCCTCCAAAGCAAAATCGAGCAGGCTCCAGCCCTTCGATGGCTTCAACAAGCTTCAAATACTCCCAAAATGTTTACAAATCTCCACTGAAGGTCACTCCGACTCGCTCTCCGCGAAAAAAGGAAACCTACGTCCTGGAGGGCGACTCCCAGGTCCCTCTGATGCACAGCGTGAGCTTCTACCGTCGCCAGCAGTCCCAGACTCCAAAGACTCCAGTCCGGCAGATTACGCGCTCCGTCGAGTCCACTGATTGCGAGGAGCCTACCGAGGAAGAAAAACGCGAGAGTGTTTTAGTCCAGGAGAAAATCAAGCAGCTGATGGACGAAGTCTGCAAGCAGCAGACAATAATCGGCCAAGCCAGCCAAGCTTTGAATTTATGCACCGCGACGATTGAGTTCAGCGGGTCCAGGGAGCAGGTTGAAGGCGAGAGGCTGCTCCTTGTCGCTACTCACCGGCGACACGCGGCTCTCAATGAGCTCCAGAGGATGCGCGTTGAGGGAACTCTTCGTCCAACGCTTCCTGGGTCCTCTCCCAGGCAAGAAAGCGGCTCGCTGACTATTTCTGCGCTGACATTACCGCTTAAGCGGGATTTCCACTTTAGCAGCAGTGATGACATGTGTCTGCACTTTTTGTGCTTGATAAGACACCTGGACACGGTGATCGCGACTCCGGTGGTCCAGGTCAGCTCTAATGACTCCTGTGTTAGGTATATATGTTATTTATTTATAATTATTATAATTTATAAAAATATCGTGTACCTAAAATGCCAAAAGGGCGTATTACAGCAGCTAGATAGGGTTTTATGCCAAAAGGGCGTGCAAAAAATTTTTTTTCGCCATTTAACTTAGAACTGCTCAAAACGTAAAGATTTGTCAAAAAAAATTTTTCAATGTACTAATGCCAAAAAAGCATATCTCGAATACGGCCTTTTGGCTTTAGAAAAAAGTTTGCCTAAAGCCAAAAGGGCGTATAAAAAAACTTTCAATTGTTGCTCTGAAATATTAAATTTAACTCTAAAAAATAAATCCAGATGATTTAATATTGTTGAGTTTTTGACGCATCTGACTCAGCAACCATGTTAGATATCGCAACTGTTTTTTTTTCTTTTTCAATTAAAATTATAAACAGAATTTGGATTAAAATTGTAATAATAACCTTTAAAAATACCCGAAGGTAAAAGACTCAGTTATTGACACTTGCAATTTTATTTCAATTAAAAAAAAAACAAATCAACTGTAATAAATTAATAAATATAAATTTTGAATTATAAATTTTAAGAAAATTGGTTTTTTTAAAAGATTTAATTTTTTTAATTAGAATAAAATTGCAAGTGTCAAACAACTAGGCGAGTGTCAATAACTGGCTCTTTTACCTTATTTGTAATTTAATAATCAATATATATTTTCAAATTCATGCAGCAAAATTAGTAACATATAAATGACAATTCAAAGCAATCGGCAAAAAAAATTATGCGCCCTTTTGGCTTTAGCTCACTAAATTTTCAATTTCCTAAAGCTAAAAGTATAAGTTAAAACATACGCCTTTTTGGCTTGGGAAATTTATTTTTTTATTTTTAGGCTTAGAAGGTGTTAATAAAGCTTATTAAATATAAATAAATTATTTTATCAGTGAAAATTATATTATAAAAATAAAAATAATTATCATAAATATAATTAGGTTTCCATCCACGATCAAGCTCGAGAATCTTTACTCAGATTTCAAGGTCACGGTTGAGGTTTACTCCCTGGAGACCCGCGCGGAGATTCTTCCTCATGAGGTCAAGTATCATATTCACAACAGCAGTCACACCAGCACCAGCTCGGCTAAAAAAGGCAAGACGCCGAAGAAACACAAGCAAGAGAGCCGGCTGATTAAGCCCTCGCAAC
The DNA here is from genome assembly GCA_000956155.1 of Cotesia vestalis. Taxonomy (NCBI): domain Eukaryota; kingdom Metazoa; phylum Arthropoda; class Insecta; order Hymenoptera; family Braconidae; genus Cotesia; species Cotesia vestalis. The sequence goes on from JZSA01005904.1 coordinate 20,160, forward strand.
CTTCTCCAGGAGGTCCTGGAGCAGTACGCTCGCCTGCTTTTAGCTTGACTGGTTATGTGGTCTTTAGTTTGAAGGAGGTCAATCGTCAGCAGTTTACGCTTAATAAGGTACCTCGCAATTCGTCGCTAGAAGGACATCTACAGATGCACGTGTCTTGTCAGCTGTCTATCTCGATAGAGCATCGTGGGTTCTTGACCATGTTTGAAGATGTTGGAGGATGTGGCTCCTGGCGCAGGCGCTGGTGCTTGCTTAAAGGAGATACTTTGTCGTACTGGACTTATCCAGAGGACGAGAAGAAAAAGACACCTGTGGGAACTCTTGAGTTACAAGGTTTGTTTTTTTTTTATACATTTTTTCAATTTTTTTTTCAATTTTTTTTTTTAATTTTTTTTTTTCAATTTTTTTTTTTCAATTTTTTTTTGTTCAATTTTTATAAAAATTTTTTTTATTTTTATTTTTATCAAATTGTTTTTTTTTTTTTTTTAATTTATCAAATTAATTTTTTTTACATTTTTATCAAAGTTTTTTTTTTAATTTTTATTAAATTTTGTTTTTTTATTTAGAAAAAAAATTTTTTTAAACACTTGAGTCACCTCAACAAAATATTTCTAAAAAATAAAATGCCCCTCAAAAATCAACCAAAGAATTATTAATAATTAAAATAATTGTAAATTACAATACAATTTATAACTCTAAAGCCTTGAAATTTTATTATGACATTAATTGGTTATTTATTTATCTTGTTTTTTTTTTTTTTTTATTGCAGAAGTTATTACTACTAATGTTAGCTTGGTTGCGAGAGATATCTGCGCAAGGCCTAACACATTCTTGCTTGAAACTATGAGGCGAGCTCAGCCTAATGATCAGGATAGTCTTGTTATGATTAAAAATGGACAAAATACTACGATAAGGTATTTTTTATTTTTTTTTTTATGGGAATTTTTGAGAACATAAGGATTGTTTAAAAAAAATTTATTCTTGATAAAAAATTTAGGAGTTTAAAATTGGAAAGTTGAAATTAAAAAATGTTTCAAAATTTTATTAAAATATTTAAATTATAAATTAAATCGAAAGTTTTATAAAAATTTAAATTTTAATAAATTCTTTAATTTTATTTTTAAAAAAATTTTTTACTGATTTTAAAGGATTTTATTTTTTTGCTAATTTTCAAAGTTATAATTATAATAGAGTAAAGGTTCTAAATATTGACCGGCTTAAATTAATTGAAAATAAATACATTAATTGTAAATTTTTCAACTCCTTAAAATTCATATTTCCTATAATCATCTTCAAAAAACTTAAATATCAAATAACAAAAATACTTTTCTCTTCAATAATTACTATTATTAAATAATAATAACGTACAATTATATTGTAGGCATTTATTGTCGGCTGACACGAAAGAAGAGCGACTGCAATGGTGTTCAAAGCTCAATCAAACGTTAAATTTGATCCGAGCATGGGGAGGAATGTCTGCAGCACATTAAGCGACGATTACGCGTAACTATTAATTTTTTTAATAAAATAATAATAACATTTATTATTATCAAACATATAGTATTAATATATAGTCAATTATATAATCGTAGTGTGTTAAAATATCGTGAAAAATTTTTTTCTGGTTGAGCAATTGATTTATTGCGTAATCCCAGATGCAATTAAAAAAATATGTGTATATATATATAATTCACTAAGTGATTAATTAATTAATCGGTATTGTTTACCATGACGATTAAGAGTTTAACTAATATAGCAATTAGCAACAAGTAATCGACTAACCAACAGTGTTTTTTTTTTTTTTTTATAAAAATTTGTAAGGAGTGGAAATGATATTTTGTATTAAAATGAATTTTAAATGCAGGAGATATAAATCATTTATTTTTATACATTATGCACAGATAGACATTTAATATGTTAGTTTTATTTTACTTTGTTTTTATTAAATGTCTGGTGGTTGGTTGGTGGGGTCTTTAGGCGAGGGTGATGACAGGGTGGTAGCCGTCGCGGTCCGCGGTGTAATCTACCCTGTAGGTTTTGCCGTCGGGCGCGACGAAACTGTAGCTACCCACGATTTTCATCGCTTCGTCGTCGGTGCCTTCATTCTCGAGCTCCGCTGTTTCGTCACGTTTTTGGCCGTCACTCTGCTCGTAGGAGAAATGGTAACCTCCTACTCCGATACTGTTGTTTTCTTCCTGGCGGATTATTGTTATTTCTTGCTGGGGTGCGGGTGCTGCCAGGCCAAGAGATGCAACTGATGCCAGGACTAACAGGATTACTATCTAGAATTTTATAAAAAAAATTTTTTATTAATTTTTTATAACATATTTTTTTTTTCAAATTGTTTTTTTTTTTTTATTTTTATAAAATTGTTATTTTTATCAAACTATTTTTTTTTTTATATTCAACAAATTGTGTTTTTATGTTTTTTTTTTATTTTTTTCAAATTATTTTTTTTTTTATTTTTATAAAATTGTTATTTTTATCAAACTATTTTTTTTTTTAATATTCAACAAATTGTGTTTTTATATATTTTTTTTTTTATTTTTATCAAACTATTTTTTTTTTGAATATTTAACAAATTGTGTTTTTTTTTTTTAATATTTAACAAATTGTGTATTTTTATATTTTTTTTTTTAATTTTTATCAAATTAATTTTTTTTACATATTTTTTTATTTTTGTCAAACTGTGTTTTTTTTATATTTTTTTTTCAGACTGTATTTTTAAAAATTTTTATGAGCTTATATCTTTAAAAATATCAATATTTAAGAAAGTACAGTGCAATTTAACTAAAGCTATTTAATAAATCAAAATTTAATTTATTTATAGTTCACAAGTCACGGCAGTCACATAGAGACTAGAAGGTTGCTAATATTATTTTATTTATTTAAAATTTGTATCAAATTATATTTTTAAAAATTTTCAGCTTTAATTTAATTAATAATTCTAAAGCGTTAGAATTATTTTACTAAAATAATTTTTTTTTTAAATTAAGGTATCAATATATATCTACAGCCTCCAAAAATTTCAAACTAATTCGCCCATTATTTTTTTTTTAATAAAAAAAAAAAATTTTTTTTCAAACTCTTGAATCACCTCAAAGTATTTCTAAAAAATAAAATACTTCTCAAAAATCAACTAAAGAATTTTTTAATAATAAAAATAATTGTAAATTTTAATACAATTTATAATTCTAAAGTCTTGAATTTTTTTTTTTAATTTTTGCGAATTTTTAATTAATTTTAAAAATTAAAAAATTTTTTTTTTTTTAATTTAAGTTTTAATAAATTTCAAATTAATTTACTCCTTAATTTTTTTTTAAATAATTTTAATTTTTAAAAAATTAAAAAATTTTTTTTTTTGTAATTTAAGTTTTAATAAATTTCAAATTAATTTACTCCTTAATTTTTCTAAAAATAATTTTAATTTTTTTTAAAATAATTTTAATTTTTAATATTAATTAAAATTTAAAATATTCACTCTTAAAAAAAAAAATTTCTAATAAAAAGTAACACAAAAAAAAAATTTTTTTTTTTTTTTTGAAAGTAGAACCACAAAAAATCTAGTCATCACTTTCACTATCAGACAAGTTGATAAAAAAAAAAAATGAATTTTAAATAAGCAAAAAACCCACCGTTCGCATTTTAATATTAGATATAACAACACGCGTTAAGATAAAAAAAAATGTAAATTAACAAAAACGATTCTTAGAAGTGTCTTGAGATTGAAGAACGTTAGATACACACAGAATTCCTTCTAACACCGTACCTTTATATACTGAGGGAAAAAAATAATCTCCCACTACTTTAGGTGGAAAATAAAAAGGATTGCATCCAGGTGCATCCTCCTCTCCTATCAGAATAGAGGATGCCACCCGGTAATTTACTCGAGGCGTAAACGGAATCCGTTAATTCATCATGTCACTAATGACATTATTGACAATTACCACAATGATAAATTATTAAAATTAGGTAACGAAAATTCATAAATTTATGGACGTTAAAAAATTTAATGACGCGCAACATTTACTCGACCTTTGACCTGGTGATAAAAAAATATTTAAAATAAGTATCTGGCTTAGAAAGTAAAAGCAACTAGAGACATCCAACAACTCATCTCGACTCATCTTCTCATAGTTATCTTCCTACTGATGATGACGTTTTTCATGACGAAATCGTTAACAAGGTAACGATACTTCTTTAAATCTGTAATGTAATGTAATGTAATATGTAATATGTAATAGTAATAATGGTTATCTATTTGGTGGTTTATTTAGATTGAAGAATCCTGCAAATTGTCGACAAGGTTTCTGTTGGGAAGAAATAAAAGGTGGAATTATTTTATAAGAAATATTTTATGACATTTTATAAAATGGATTGAAGAAATTATTTAATAAGAAAAATTTGATGGAATTTTTTTTAAATAATAAGAAGAAATTTTTAAAAATTAAAAGAAGAAATTTTTAAAAGTAAAAAGAAGAAATTATTTGATAGAAAAAAATTGGAAGAAATTTTTTAAAACTAAAAGAAGAAATTTTTAAAAATAAAAATAAATTTTTTTAAATAAAAAGAAAAAGTTTTTAAAAATAAGAAGAAATATTTAAGAATAAAAAGAAGAAATTTTTAAAGCAAAAAAGAAGAAATATTTAAAAATAAAAAGAAGAAATATTTAAAAATAAAAAGAAGAAATATTTAAGAATAAAAAGAAGAAATTTTTAAAGCAAAAAAGAAGAAATATTTAAAAATAAAAAGAAGAAATTTTTAAAAATAAAAAGAAGAAATGTTTAACAAAAAAAAGTTGGCAAAAATTAAAAAAAAAAAAAATGATAAAAAGCAAAAGTAATTGGATCAAATTTTGGATTTTTTTTTTTACATATTTTTTTAAGATTAATTTATCAAGATTTAATTTTTGAAAATTGTTTTAATTAATTATACAAAATTTTTATTCAAAAAAAAAAATATCTATAAAAAATTTTTTTTTAATGGTTGTTTTTTTTTTGTTTTTTTTTTTTCAAAAAAAAATATTATAAATTTTCAAAAAATTGAAGAAGTATAACATGATAAATAGTAAAATTAATTAGAAGAAATAGAAAAAAATGCAAAAAATAGTCAAATGAAAAAATAGTAAAATAGAAGAAATAGATCAATAAAATAAACAGTAAAATTTAATAGAAGAAAAATGTAAAATAGAAGAAATAGCTTAATAAAATAAATAATTTAATTAAAAATAAGTAGTAAAATTTAATATAAGAAAAAAAAAGAAGTAAATTAGAAAAAATAATAAATTTAAAAAGAAGAAATAGATATGATAATTTAGATGAACAAGTATATAAGAAGAAATAGTCCAGTAAAATAAATAATTAAATTAAAAGTAAATAGTAAATAAGAAGAAATAGCTTATTACAATAAATAGTTGAATTAAAAACAAATAGTAAATTTTAATAGAAGAGATATTGAAGTGAGAAAGAAGAAAAAGTAAATTAGAAGAAATAATAAAATTAATTAGAAGAAATGGTAAAATAAAATAGAAGAAATAGTAAAATAAAATAGGAGAAAAAGTAAATAAGAAGAAACAATAAATTTAAATAGAAGAAATAATAAAGTAAAAAAGAAGAAATAGCTCAATAAAATAAATGGTTAAATTAAAAATAAATAGTAAAATTTAATAGAAGGAATAAAAAAGTGAGAAAAAAGAAAAAGTAAATTAGAGGAAATAATAAAATTAAATAGAAAAAATGATAAGCTAAAATAAAAGAAATAATAAAAAAAAAAAAATTAAGAAAAATGATTAAAATAGAAAAAAAGTAAAATAGAAGAAATAGTAAAATAAAATAGGAGAAAAAGTAAATAAGAAGAAACAATAAATTTAAATAGAAGAAATAATAAAGTAAAAAAGAAGAAATAGCTCAATAAAATAAATGGTTAAATTAAAAATAAATAGTAAAATTTAATAGAAGGAATAAAAAAGTGAGAAAAAAGAAAAAGTAAATTAGAGGAAATAATAAAATTAAATAGAAAAAATGATAAGCTAAAATAAAAGAAATAATAAAAAAAAAAAAATTAAGAAAAATGATTAAAATAGAAAAAAAGTAAAATAGAAGAAATAGTAAAATAAAATAGAAGAAGAATGTACGTCCTTGCGCATGGTGACATTTCAACTGCTTTTACTTTGACTCTTTTACCTTACCTCATCGAATATAACACAAGCAATAGAACCAATCACAACAACTACTACCATCAAACGATTAAATAGTAGTATTAGTAGTATTAGTAAAGTTGAGTTCAGTCTGATAGAGCGATAGAGAGATGATGGTACTAGAAAAAGGACACAGCTTACTTGTATTTACTGTGAGGAAAGTTTGAATGACGCAATAAATTTAAATGATGACCTTGCCATTTGGAGATGCGACCGACTGGCCGCCTCTTCTTCTTCTTCTTTCACCTCTTCGCGGTTTATAGTTTATAGTTTATAGATAGGAGTAGTCTGCCCTGTGGTGCTCAAGTTACGCAAGGGTTAACGCAACATCGCATTCGATACGGAAGTTTTGGATATTGTTTTACAAATTGTTACATCGCTTCCGTTAGCTTTTTTAATGGCTTCGATTAACACCACAGTTACGAAAGCCTTTCTTTTTTATTTATTGCCTTTTTGCCTTTATGTTTTATTTTGGGTCTTAGATTTAATTCTCTTGTTGAAATTATTAATTTTGTTCAAGTTTTTTTTTATGCTAATTTATCTTTAGAGTTACTGTGATTCATTTCAGGCAATTAATCTTGTCAATTAAATATTATATTACAAAGATTCTTTTATTCATGATTACTTTTGAATATACTTAATTTTTTTATTTCTAAATCAATTTTATTGGGTAAATTTTTGAATTTTTTCAACATAAAGAAATAAGTAAGCTTTACAAAGTTACTTTTTGTAATTTTAATTTCATAATATTTTTTTTTTTTAAATTCCATTTTTTTTTAAATTCCGTTTTTAAAAAAAAAAATTCAATTTTTTTTTTCAAATTCCATTTTTAAAAAAAAAAATTCCATTTTTTTTGAAATTCCATTTTTTTAAAAAAAAATTCCATTTTTTTTTAAATTCCATTTTAAAAAAAAAATTTCCATTTTTTTTTTAAGTATTTTTTCAAACAGCGCTAGATAAATTATTATTTAAGGTAGTACCCACGCCAGAGTTTTCTTAGGATTTTTTTAAAATTTTGCCAGATTAATGGTCATATAATTCTGCATCGATTGGCGCAATTTCAAAATTTTTGACCATCTAATTTCAGAGATATTTAATTTCAAAGTTTGAGTTTTGAACGCTCCTATACATTACGGTATACGGGATATCCAAAAGTTTACCTACAAACATTTTTATATCTCAGAAACTTTTCTTAGGATCTTTTTAAAAAACTAGAGTAACGTTAACTAACAACTAAACAATTTTTTAAAAATAATTTCATTGATAATTACCACACAGTTTCACAGATATTTATTAATAAGTAATGAAAAATTTAGCAGACTTTAGCCGAGGAAGGGATACGTTAATAAAGCTATGGCAACAACGCAACTTTTGTGAGCCAAGAAAAAATTATGAGACGCGTTAGCGCTGAAAAATTTGAAAAGTTTAATGTACGTTAGGTGTAATATTATAGTTATTAATTTTATTTATTTAAAAAAAAAATAACAATGATTATTTTATGAAAATAAGTATTTTTCTATAATTATTAAAAATTCAAAAAAGTTAACAATTTTAATATAATAACATATATTAATCTTTGATAAGTTATAAAAATAATAGTCAGATGAAATAATAAAAAATAGTAAAATTTAAAATCAGTTAATACATCAACACAAAAAATTTAATTACTGATTTTTCTGAAAAAAACATAACAATACTGTCAATTTTTTTTTTTTTCAGACATTGTAAATATATTTCTGAAAAAATGTATGTTAATAAATTCTACTTTTTTATGTTAAACAAAAATTTTTCAAGCTTTAAAAATTTTTACGATTTTTGACTTTAGTTTCTTTTAAAATTTTCAGAAAAAAAAATTATTTTTATAAATCAAAATTTCAAGAATTTTACGACAAATAAATTATTTTTGAAAAAATTGACGTAGAAATTAAAAAAAAAAAAAAAATCAATTTTTTTCTTTATTTTTCTATTTAATTTTTTTAATGACTACAAATTATAAATTAATAATGATTTAATAATTTTCAGGATTTTTTTAACAAACAAAAATTAGCTGAATTTAATAAAAAAAAAAAAAAAGGATATAAATTCCTAAGAAGTTGTTGAGCAAATAAAATTCCTCCAGAATGAAGCTGTCGCTTGTTGGGCTCAAGTATTTGCCAAAAGGGCATTGGATCAGGATCCTGTAGCACTTCTATTTGTATTAACCGATGATGAGACAGTGCATGTTCACCGAAGCCTTACTGGTGACATTTAACCACATAAGGTAGTTACGTAATATTCTCCAGATTATTCTCAATATCCCATAAAGTTACCTTTATACCTCAATAGTTAAACTCACCTCAACCTAAGGTTACCTTTTTTATTCCACAATTTACTCAATTTTTTTCCATCAATATTTATAAATTTTTTATAATCTACAATCTATCACGGCCTAGTAGGCATACTCTTGCTATTACTGGCATTTAAGACCTAGAGTAACATCTGCCGGTTGATGCTTTGCTATTACCAAGACATTAATTAGCATAAATCATCAAAAACCAGTATATTATATAGGACATTACATTATTATTACATAATTTATCATTACGTTATTTATTATTAATATTTTTTAAATAAAAATATTTTTACATTTTTAAGTCTATAAAATATTTTTGATAAAAATTAAATTAAATAATGAATTTTTTTAAATAGCACTGTACTTTCTTAAATTGTGACCTAAATGCCAAAAGGGCGTATTACAGCAGCTAGATAGGGTTTTATGCCAAAAGGGCGTGCAAAAAATTTTTTTTCGCCATTTAACTTAGAACTGCTCAAAACGTAAAGATTTGTCAAAAAAAATTTTTCAATGTACTAATGCCAAAAAAGCATATATCGAATACGCCCTTTAGGCTTTAGAAAAAAGTTTGCCTAAAGCCAAAAGGGCGTATAAAAAAACTTTCAATTGTTGCTCTGAAATATTAAATTTAACTCTAAAAAATAAATCCAGATGATTTAATATTGTTGAGTTTTTGACGCATCTGACTCAGCAACCATGTTAGATATCGCAACTGTTTTTTTTTTCTTTTTCAATTAAAATTATAAACAGAATTTGGATTAAAATTGTAATAATAACCTTTAAAAATACCCGAAGGTAAAAGACTCAGTTATTGACACTTGCAATTTTATTTTAATTAAAAAAAAAACAAATCAACTGTAATAAATTAATAAATATAAATTTTGAATTATAAATTTTAAGAAAATTGGTTTTTTTAAAAGATTTAATTTTTTTAATTAGAATAAAATTGCAAGTGTCAAACAACTAGGCGAGTGTCAATAACTGGCTCTTTTACCTTATTTGTAATTTAATAATCAATATATATTTTCAATTATGCAGCAAAATTAGTAACATATAATCCACAATTCAAAGCAATCGGCAAAAAAAAATTATGCGCCCTTTTGGCTTTTCACTTGGAGTTAAGGTGGATTACCTTTAGTAAACTTTACAGCTTTCTATTCTTATATTTACAATGTCTATTCAATTCACCAAGTGTACAATGTTCAGCGTACGTACTACCGATTGCTACTATCAACTACTATTTACTTGTACAGACACGTTGCCAGATAGAAAAGTAATAAGATGCTTATGATAAAGCTCTAGTCTTACTTTACCTCACATTTGCTTTTTTATATTCCATTCGATACTCTTTAGGCTACATTTTACTATTCACAAAGAGTATCGATCGATTTTTTGTTAGATTTTCACACATGAATTTTTGTTTACACTTTTTATGTCCTCGAAGTAACTTTCTTAAATTTCACAGTAATTGAGTGAAAACAGAAATGTTCAATTTGAGTTCACGTGTTGAATTAATACCCGAAACTACAATTTAAAATTATGACACTGAATTTTTTTTTTAATTAATAATTAAATTTTTTTTTAATTTCACCTGTAAAGATTTGAAGAAATATTATAAAAAATAGATCCACCGCTTATTTTCGACAGCTAAAAAATGAAAAAACGATGATAATTTTTTTTTTAAATTCTTTCTTAATTAAAGAAATTGAAATTAATAGATAAGGGTCAATTTTATGACCCTGGTTATTATCAGATTACTAAAATTTTAGTTTTTTTTTTTATTTATACGATAAAAAGTTACGAAAACTGTTCCGACTGCAAAAAATTTTTAAATGTTCCATGGAAAGAATTTAACTTAATTGAGATTGAAAATAATTGGAAAGAAAACTTTTTAGTTGTAAAATATGAAACATTTCCAGATCTTCAATTTTATTAGTTAAAAATGTCTAATTCAAGTGATACGATCTTTTTTAGGGTTTATGTTTATTATATTAACTGTCCTAATTTTTTTTTTTTTAATTTTAAAACCATAGTTATGAAAATCCTACACAGTAAAAAATTTTGCGTCAATGCGTCAAAAAATTTTGTGTCAAATATTTAACACTTTTATGTATTAATTTAACACAATAAATGTTAAATTTACACATAAAAGTGTTAAATGTTTAACACAAAAATTTTTAACAGAAAATCTTTTGACGCAATGACTCAAAATTTTTTACTATGTAATAATTGTCAAAAATAATTAAATCCAAAAATTTAATAAAAATATTAGTTCAACGAAATATAAAAATATACCGAAAATACCGACATTGTTTGTTTTAAAATGTTGCTTTTGCCAATGAACTGCGAACGATACTAATGTAATATTTCCAGTGAGTCATCGTCACGCATGTCGTGGCGATGAAATTTATGCGCCTTGAGAACATTTATGTCGACAATTATGGGTTGAAAAGTCGAACCTACCTATATATACGTATACATATATATACTTAGACCCACACACGCACACATACATCTATACAGGTAAAATATATGTATAAGATTACTGCCAAAATATGACAATAGAGCTCATCTTCACTGTCCATAAAACAATTATTGCATTGACCCAGCATAAAAAAAAATACACACACACATAATAAATATTTAACACGAAAATTATGAAGCTCCTTCAAATAATTTTTATAGCTTTATTTATTAAAATGATATAGCAGTTTGTTCAGTATTATATTAGTACAAGACAAAGTCAATTCATTTATGAGTCAGTTAACTTTTAAACGTCAACTTACGTAAGAAAATTACAGATAACAATTTCATGGTCAGACCAATTGTTTTTTTTTTTTTTTTTATTATTATATTTATTGTGATTTTTTTTTATTTTAAGTGAATTCACTGATAGAAGGATTTATTAACAATTAATAATTTAATTTATTTGAAGATAATTTTTTTATTTATTAAATTTTAATAAATATTTTTTAACATTTAATAAATTATTTATTAAATTTTGATAAATATTTTTTTAACATTTAATAAATAATTTTTTTAAATGTTAATAAATATTTATTAAATTCTATGATGTTAAAAAATCATTTATTAACAGTTAATTACGCTTATTAAATATAAAATAATCCTTCTATCAGTTTTTAATTAAATAATTTAAAGTTAAATCAAATTTTTCAGTTTTTTAAAAAGTTTAAAAAATTAATATTTTATATTTAAAAATATTTTTCAATTATAAAAAAAATATTTAAATTTTCTCAATTAAATTTTAATTATTTAAAAATCTATAATTAAATAATTAAAAATTATTCTGTTCATTAAAAACTGAAAAATCAAATTTTAAAATTAATTTTTTATACTTAAAAATTTTTTTTAATTATAAAAAAATTATGTAAAAATTTTTTAATTTTTAAATTAAATTTAAATTATTTAAAAATCTGTAATTAAAAATTATTCAGTTTGTAAACAATTTTAAAAAATTAATATTTTACACTTAAAAATATTTTTCAATTATAAAAAAATTATATAAAAATTTTTTTTTATTTTAAATTAAATTTAAATTATTTAAAAATTTGTAATTAAAAATTATTCAGTTTGTAAACAATTTTAAAAAATTAATATTTTACACTTAAAAATATTTTTCAATTATAAAAAAATTTTTTAATTTTTAAATTAAATTTAAACTATTTAAAAATCAATAATTAAATAATTAAAAATTATTCAGTTTATTAAAAATTTTTAAAAATTAATTTTTTATACTTAAAAATATTTTTCAATTATAAAAAAATTATTGTTTAAAAATTTTTTAATTTTCAAATTAAATTTAAATTATTTAAAAAACTATAATTAAAAATTATTCAATTTGTAAAAAAAAAAATTAAAATTTTTCAATTATAAAAAATTTATTATTTAAAAATTTTTTAATTTTTAAATTAAATTTAAATTATTTAAAAATCAATAATTAAATAATTAAAAATTAATTAGTTTATTCAAAAATTTTTAAAATTAATATTTTGGACTTAAAAATATTTTTCAATGATAAAAAAATTTTTTAATTTTCAAACTTAATTTTAATTATTTAAAAATTTATAATTAAATAATAAAAAATTATTCAGCTTATTAAAAAATAAAAAAAAATTAATATTTTACATTTAAAAATATTTTTCAATTATAAAAAAATTATTATTTAAAAATTAAAAAATTTTTAAACTCCTTAAAAATCTATTATTAAATTATTAAAAATTATTCAATTTATTAAAAACTTAAAAAAATTTAATTTTCTAAAATTAATTTTTTTAAATTATAAAATTGATAAAAAAAAAAAAAAACTAATAAAATTATTTATAAAAAACAGATCATCGCCCTGTTTGCCCTCGTGGCCGTAGCAGTAGCTGCTCCCCAAGGTGAGGTGACTGTCGTAAAATCCTACGAGAATGATAACACCGGATTCGACAACTACCGCTACAGCTACGAACTGTCTGACGGTCAACAAAAAGAAGAATCCGGTGAATTGCGAACCGTTCCCGGAGCTGAATCTCCATCCTACGTTGTCCGTGGTAGCTACACCTGGAGAGACCAAGAAGGCCGTGCTTACACCGTCACCTACATCGCTGACGAAAACGGATTCCAACCAAATGGTGAACACCTTCCCAAGTGAATCTACACAATGACTTTCTGAGTCTTCTACTGTGTGCCAATTTCCTGACTTGTTAATTTTGTTTTCATTATCAATAAACATCCGTTGATTTTAATTTACTCTATTTCTTCTTTACTTATTAATCCATCGAATTGGTAATTAATAATTATTAAATCGATATTGGATATAAATTTATTCTGCTGTCTTCAGCGCCGAATTTCAGCCATGCGACAACCGGCCAGCGTTCCAGGAACCAATAGGTTAATTTTAAGTAGTTATTAAATCCGACCCTTACTAACTGTCCAATATAAGGAACACCTGAAAATTTTTTACCTTATTATTATTTACACTTCAATTTAATTATTTTTTTTTTTTTTTATATTACCAAGTATGAAAATAATTGACTTTCGGTACGCATAATTGAATTTACTGTACCAACCCATGGGTTTGTTATCTGCAACAAAAAAATTAATTACAATTTATATTAAAAATCTTTCTTTGCAATATAAACAACATAAATTTCTCACAATTTTATCTTAATAACTGTTTTTACTTTATAAAAACAAGTTATTTTGTTTAAAACAATTGCGCTTGCGCGGGAACAGTTCTTGCGCATGCGCAGAATCTGTTCGCGCAATTCCCTGCCTACTGCGCATACGCAAAATATTAACCGCGAAATTTAAAACGATTGAACATTTAAAAATTATTTACAATATAGATTAAGAATTATTTTTATTTTGGAATTAAATTAATTAAAATTTATAAAAAAAATATTTTTTTATAAAATAAATTTTACGTTAATAATTGTTTTTACCTTTTAAAAATAAGTTATATTATCAACAACAATTGCGCATGGGCGGGAACATTTCTTGCGCATGCGCAGAATTTGTTCGCGCAGTTCCAGTTCTACTGCGCATGCGCAAAACACATTGACCGCGAAATTTAAAATAATGGAAGATTTTAAATTTATTTACAATATATAAATATATATAAAGAATTATTTTATTTTTTTTAAAAGAATTTTCTAATTAGAAAATGGAAAATAAAATTTTTATACAAACTTACACGTTAGACCATTAAGATTATACCAAAAATGCATCATAGCGTCAGCATCTAATGCAACATCGACATACCATAGCCCTTCTAACATAGCATCTATCATTTTATCAAACTGCTTAGGTGTGTCAGTCATCCATTTTGTAAAAACTCGATCCAATAATTTACGACAAAATACCGTGGTTTCTTCTTCAGATTCTCGACAAATATTAGCCCTAAAATAGCACAAATAAATATTATTAATTTAAAATTACAAGTAAATTAAATTAAAAAAAAAAAAAAAGAAGAATATACTTGTTGGAAATATCAATCATAAAGCCAATCACCCGCCAAAAGTGATTCAATCCTTCTCTCCCAGCTTTGTCGTTAGTAAGACCCAATTTATCAGGTTGTAAAAGCGCGTATCCAATAAATCCAAATTGTGTTAGCGCCATATCACGCTGAGATATAAAACCTACACCATTTTCTCCAGCTATTTTGCTGTTAGTTGAGTGCTTCCATCTAATCGTGTTCAGAGACTTCCAAAATCTACATAATTAAATAGATAAATAATGATTAGTAATTTGAAATTCTAATAGCTGCAGAATTTAAATATTTCTTAATTTTAATCGGATTACCTTGACTTGGAATCATCAATATCCGAGGTATACAGTGAGTATATGTGTAAAACCGTTTCAAAATATCTCCGATAAGCTGTGCGAGGACACCCGCTCCTCTTGGTGAATACCAGGATCTACAGTTAATTTTTTTCACCACTTAAAATTGTTTTTTTATCTTTTAAATTATTGTAATTATCTTACATCCAAAGTTGTCGGTATTGTCAGAACAGTTATTAATCCAGCCAAGGCAGCAGCGCTCATAGATAATATATTTCTGGAGAAATAATCCTGGCCTCTGAAATTATTTTTATAATATATTATTTTGATAAAAAAATTACATAGTTTATAAAGTAAAAGCCTCAATTATTGACACTATAAGAGACAAAATTATGATTTAATTTTTTTTAAGCAATCAAATATCAATATCGTTGAATTTTTTTTGTGGTAATGTCTCAAGTAATCTTTTTAATAATCAATTTTTTTTTTTTTTAAATGATAATCACGGATATTTACTAAGTTTTATAAAATAAAAATAATAATAAAAAATAAGAAATTATTTAGCAGCCATTCATTAATTTTTAGAATTTTTTAACAAATAAATTATGGCAAAAATAAATGAGAAAAAAAAATTGACAGAAATTTTTAAAAATTATAAATGCAATTTTTTAAAAAGATTTATTTGTTAAATAAAATTAAAAAATTATCAACTTTAATGTCATTAATAATAAACTATAAGGTAAAAGTCCCAATTATTGACACTATAAAAGACAAAATTATGATTTGATTTTTTTTAAGCAATCAAATATCAATATCGTTGAATTTTGTTTGTGGTAATGTCTCAAATAATGTTTTTACTAATCAATTTATTTTTTAAAAATTATAATCACTGATATTTACTAATTAATTTTAAATAATTAAATAGAGTATCCGGATACACCAATTATTGACAGGTTAAAAAACTGATTGATCTAATTATTGACATGCCTTAGCCCCAATTATTGACACCTATACTGCGCATGCGTCGAATCATCTGCTTATTCTTATTTATCGAAACTTATTATTAAGTAATCAATATTATTAAAGTTTATTAATAATAATTTCCATAAATGATTAATTACTTTTAAAAATATAAAAATTAATTTAAAAATAATTTATTGAATCAGAAGAGTTCAAACTCTTACAGTAAATTTTTTAGGTAAAAGTAAAAAAAAGGCGTCATAGCGCTGTCGAATGGCTGTCAATATGAGATTCAA
>JZSA01005905.1:0-21508 GCA_000956155.1 Cotesia vestalis
CAAAGTTGTTAAGAAAATAGACGCTCGTAAGCTGGTTTGATGAACTGGTGCTAACTTTATTTTTTTTTAATAATTAATATTTAATATTTTGAACTGACAGTAATTTTTTTCAATTTTTTAATTAATTAAAATTTAATAAAAATTTATGTGATAGTTATTTTTATTAAAGATAATTAAATATATTTAAAAATAATTTTGGGTGTCAATATTTAGACCCTTGTCATTAATTGGCACTTTTACCTTGTATTGTTTATTTTTAGAGCTTTTAGAAGAAAAAAATTTTTTTTTCCAAATTTTATCCCGTTTTGCCCCTTTTTCCTCTTTTCTAATTTTTTCAATGTAAAATTTACATAACGCTTAATTTACATTTTTTTTTATTATTTTAAATTTAAAAAATATAAAATTAATAATTTTCCATTCAATTTTTATAATTTAAAATTTGAATTTCTAAAAACAAATTTTACAAATTTTTTTTTTTTTTTTTTTTTAAATAAAAAAAAAATTAAATTGACTGATCATCTACAAAACAGATCAATTAAATTAATTAATATTTCTTCAGTCTAAAAACTATTAATAGTTTTTTTTTTTATACTTTTAAGAATATTAATTTTAATTAATTTTTTTTCTACTTACAACACTTCATTAATATCCTTCTAAATAAATAAATAAATAAATAAATAAATAAATAAATAAATAAATAAATAAATAAATAAATAAATAAATAAATAAATAAATAAATAAATAAATAAATAAATAAATAAATAAATAAATAAATAAATAAATAAATAATCAAATAAATAAATAAATAATTGAATAAATAAATAAATAAATAATTAAATAAATAAATAAATAAAAATAATTTTTCAAAATAAAAAAAAAAAAAATCTTACTGTTTAAATAATTTATCATCGTACCAGTCAGGCAAATTTTCTTTGCTGACATTTGAATAACTCGATTCAATAAAACTCTTATCCTTCAAAAAATTCTCCAAGCGTTGGTCCAGAGTTTCCTCTCCTAAAATAAAAATTAAAAAAAAAACATATATTAATTAACTAAATAATTAATTAATTAATTAATTAATAAAATAATTAAAATAAATATTTACCTTTCTTCCTGAGCATCTTGAATAATTTATGACAATAATATCACTTACACAGCTAGCTCAATTGTAAATGCGTATTACAGCAACTGGAGTATTAAATTGGCGACAAAGTTCGCTGGATATATTTATATATTTATTCGCATCTCTACCACACGTACAATTGAGATGACTTTACAGTTTGATACCGCTGATTATAACGCACTATAGTAAAACCGGTATTTTTATTGCTGCTAGCGATATTTTTTGCATTCAGACAAAAACAAAATATTTACTGTCGTCATATATATCCGCTCGAATTAATTTGCGATTAAATATTACATGAATTAATAATGTTAATTAATGTTATCAACAGTTTATATAAACACGTTAATTTTCCTTGATGCACATGCAACTGGATTTTTTTCTTCAATAATAACTTCGGCCGTATCGCGTGTTAATTTAGATAATTTAATTATTTTACTAAGAAATAGTGTCTATCAATTTTCAAGGCTTTTTTTTTATAGGTCGTTCAATGCACTAATGACTTTTTTTTATCTTTTATTGTTTTTCTTTATATTGTCTTGATATTTGGAAAAATTTATTTTTTAAGTGATATTTAAGAAGGAATTATTGATTATTTATATTTTAATTAATTATGTGGAATTTAAAATATTCCATTTTTAATTTATGAAGAAATTTTAATAATTGTTTAGTTTTACTGCAATTTAATTTTTTTAAAATGAAAATTTTGAAATTTATTTGATTTTATACCGGAGATATGATAATAGTAATGAAAATTTTTTTAATTAATTTTTCAAATTTTTTTTGATATTTTAAAGAAAAATTTTTCAAATTTTCGTTATGAAAAATTTGTAAAAATTAATTTTTTTCAAATATTTGTCATAAAAAAATTGTAAAATCAATTTTTTTCAAATATTTGTAAAAAATTATTTTTTTCAAAAATTTGTCATAAGAAATTTGTAAAGATAAATTTTTTTCAAATTTTTGGATTTAAAAAATTAATTTTTTCAATTTTTTGACATTAAAAAAAAATTCTTAACATTGTTAGGACAAACTAGCAACTTTGCAGTCACTACGTGACTGCCGAGACTTGTAAATTAAAAAGTAAATAAAATTTTGCTTTATTAAATAATGGCTTTTGTTAAATTGCACTGTACTTTCTTAAATATTGACAATTTTAAAAATATAAGCTCATCCGGATGTTATACTCATCAAGAGCTTTCATTTGAGTATCCACATGAATTTTTGATATATTTTTCATATATACATATATATAAAATATATAAATATATTAAAAATTGATGTGGGTACTCAAATGAAAGGTCTTGATGAATGTAACATCGGGATGAGCTTATATCTTTAAAAATGTCAAAAGTTCTCAAGATACAAGGTCATTTCTTAATTATGTGTCTAGAGATAGAGAATTTTTTAATGCAGCCTAAATACTTATAATAAATTGACTATTGGTAAAAAAGATAAAAAACCTTGAAAAGGCACAAATTTAAGTCAAGACCTTTGCAATTACACTAAATTTAACTAAAAATACCGATTTTATCATATGAATATCCTGGAAACAAAATTTTTTTTATTCTCTTAATAACATAAATTAAAGTCTCAAAAAAATTTTTTAAATAATAATTTTTACTAAAAATTAATTTTAAAATATAAAAAAATTTTCTTTTTCTTAATATTTCTTCTTAAAAATTTAAAGTCCAAATTTAAAAAAAAATTTTCAAATCTAAAAAATAAAAACTTTTCCAACTTAAAAATAAAAGTTTGAAAAGTGTAATTTATAAAGAATTTTCTCTCTAAAATTCTCTTCATATATTTTTTATATTTTCCTCAGAATTTTCAATTCATCAATTTTAAATTTCTGGAGTTCGAGTCCCGTGCACAGTATTTTTTTTTCTTCTAAAAAAAAATTTTATTTAACAATTTTCCCAAAATTTCCTTAAAAAAAAAAAAAATTCCCAAAAATTCCTTAAAAAAAAAAAAAAAAAATAATTTCCTCATGCTCTTAATAATATAAATTATTTTGCAGTAAACCTAAAAAATTTTTTTTAGTTAAAAATTTTTAAAAATTAAAAAAAAAAAAAAAAGACTAATTACTTTTTAAACTTATAAAATTTAAAGACAATTTTTTTTTTTTTTTAATCCAATTTTTAATTTTGACCTTGAACTTAATTAGCCGAACTTTAAAAAATTTTTCCAGAGATTTTACGTCTCTATAAACAGTTCTAAGTTCAATAACAAAAATTACCGACGAAACAAATAGCCCGAAGAATAAAAATGCAAATGCCGCGCTTAGAGGTAGTAATTCCAGCGCATGAGCTGTTCCAGTTTCAATGTCATATTCAATAAGCACCTGGAACAGACTCCTAGGTGTTTTTCTGTGAATGACATCTTTGATATGATAAATTACAATTCCAGATTCTTTCATCCAGAGAATTACCTGATAATTGAAGATAATAATCAATAATATTATCCACTTAAATAAATACTTACAATATAATACTTAATAAGAATAATCATAAATAATAATAACTTTGTCGAATGATTTAACCAGCCAAGGTTTCACCGCAAATGTAACGTAATAGTCGCCCACCGACTGCTTCATTACTCTGTAATCCTGTAATATATCAATAAATTGTTGTATTTACTATCGTAAGTGGTACTTGGTTTGTTATTTATTCACCTGCAAATCAGCACTGCTGATATTATTCTCGGGAAAAAATATCCAGTCGATCATACGGCCAACTATTGCATAATTTCCTTGGATTATTTTCTTGTGGCGGTCTTCTGGCGATTTTTCTAATTGGAATTTTTTTGGAAATTGACTTGCATATTTATCCTGATAATTTAATAATTATTTATCAATTTTAGTGCAAATATATTTCAAACTTAAAACTGAAAAAAAAAAAAAATTAAAAAATTATAAATTAAAAATTAAAGCCAAAAATGTGATAATAAAATTAATATTTGACAATTTTTGATTTTTTTAAACAATAAAAATTGTAAGTAAAAAAATTTCAATTAATTGAGCACATATTTAATAAATTTAAGAATTTTTTAACAAATAAATTATGACAGAAAAAAATTGACATCTAGAAATTTGAAAAATAAAAAATGCAATTTTTTTAAATTAATTTCTTTGTTAAATAAAATTAAAAAATTAAGTAGTGATTGCTAAGTTTAATGTCATAGTAAAAAAATATTTTTTTTAAATTGCACTTGAAATTTTTAAAATTTTCTAAATGTCAAATTTTTTTTTTAATAATTTTATTCAATAAGAAATTTATAAAAATTTTCAATGGGTAATTTAATTTTCATAAAAAAATTTTTATAAGCCAAAAGATATATGTTTATAATTATAAATTAATGCCTGAGTATTTAATAATAATTATGAGATTCTAGTCTAGAAAAAAATTTTTGAAAATATTTTTTTATTTCAATCAAAACAACTGTTGAACTTAAAAAAATTTTTTCAAAAGTATCAGACTTTGAATTTTGGTTTGAAAATAATTTTTTTTTTCAAGAAACTCAAAAAAAAAAAGAAAAAAAAATTGCCACGAGAGACTTAACAAATTTTCTAAAAATAACTAAGTTTAATTGTAACAACTGTTAATTAAAAAATTAACACAAAAAGCCAAAGTACTTACTGCATAATTAATGTATTTAATCACAATCAACTATCAATTATTATTGATTAATTAAATTTTCTGTAGTCATTACTCGTAAAAATTATTTCAACAATAATATTTAATTTATAAATATCAACAATTGAAAACAAAAATAAATTTTTGAGTGACTGAAAATTACTAGACATCTAAAAAAGTTATTTTTCACATAAATTTTTAATTTAAAAATTTTTTAAATAAATTATGTAGAATCTATATAATTTATTACTTAAAAAATAATAGAATGACGAAAAAAATTTTTTTACTCTCAAAAATAAATTTCTCTATACAAGAAACTCAAAAAAAAAAAGAAAAAAAAATTGCCACGAGAGACTTAACAAATTTTCTAAAAATAACTAAGTTTAATTGTAACAACTGTTAATTAAAAAATTAACACAAAAAGCCAAAGTACTTACTGCATAATTAATGTATTTAATCACAATCAACTATCAATTATTATTGATTAATTAAATTTTCTGTAGTCATTACTCGTAAAAATTATTTCAACAATAATATTTAATTTATAAATATCAACAATTGAAAACAAAAATAAATTTTTGAGTGACTGAAAATTACTAGACGTCTAAAAAAGTTATTTTTCACATAAATTTTTAATTTAAAAATTTTTTAAATAAATTATGTAGAATCTACATAATTTATAACTTAAAAAATAATAGAATGACAAAAAAAATTTTTTTATCTGCCTTTTTGGTATTTATCATGCGATGTATATAAAATAGCTTACATTTAAATTAAAATAGTCATCAAATTTCGGCACAGGACCTTCCCTGCCCCAGGTGAGATTTTCTAAAATAAACTGATCAACTCGATCAATCCTAAAAAATAAAAAAAAAATAATTACTCCGCATTTTTATAAATTATTTGTAATTACAATCATAATTAATTACTCGCCTTTTTTCAAAGTCCGGAAAAGTTAAATCAGTCGCCAAACTACAAGAATACGCAGTGACAATTAAAATACCAGCCATGTGCCATGCCATGGTTTGTATCTTAAAACCCTGGACCCTTTTTGGCGCCCAAGTACCCACCAGTCGAGCAATCAATTCAATCAAGGTCGTGATATAACTTCTGTACCTTCTTTCCGCGTGAGGAATGATCCATGCCTTGGTGTAGACATTGAGACTCTGGAGGAAAATCATACCAAAAATTGCCAACCAAACCCCGGGAGTCAGCGGACGAGTCAGCGCCCAAAAACTGAATCTATGTTTCGGCCGAGGGACTAAATAATTTATGAACAGCTGATGCCAGGGTTTTGTTAAATTTACGAAGCGATAGTGGTCATGCTTTAACCAGATTCCGCTGAATGCTACATCTATCTAATATGATTAATAATAAATAAATAAATTAATCATTAATCATTAAGCTGTTGATTATATTAATATATTCCTTACTTCATTACGGAATAGTTGACCAATCATTCCTCCGTTCCAATTTGTTCCATTTGGTCTTCCATATCTGAAATTTATTTTATATATTATTATTACTAGCAACTTTGCAGTTACTATTTAATAATTTATTGATAAAATTACCTGTAATGATCATTTGGTTTTCGTATCAGCCATGTAAAATTTAATCTTTCAGCAATTATAACAAATAATATTGTTTCTATACCATCAATTTCGTTTTCTGAAATTATATTAATTATTTAATCATTTTTTATGTAAAATTTATTTTTAATAATTTTTTCAATAAAAAAAAAGTTCCAAAAATTTTTAGATGGCTAACTTAATCTTCCTGAAAATTTCAATATGCATTTTTTTATATGACATTAAAGTTAGCTGTCACTTGACAATTTTTTTATTTTTTTTAACAAATAAATTTGTTCTAAAAAATTATTTTTAAAAAAATAAAACAAAAAATTTTACATGTAGAAAATTTTTTAAATTAAACACACAATTTTATTAAAAATATTTTTTTTGTTCTAATTTAATTATTAAAAAAAAAATTAAAAATTAAAAATGTCGGCTCACTTTATTATTATTCATTTTCATCATTTCTTCTCAAAACTTGATCACTGTCTTTTTATTATTAGTAAAAAATGATAATACTGAAGTTAGCGGTCAGCTGTCAATGTTAAAAATTTTAATAACAAATCAATTACAATAATAAAATACTTTAAAAAATTTTCACTTGTCATTTTTATTTTTTCAATAATATTTTAATTATTAAAAAATTCTAAAATAATTTTTAATGTCTGCCAACTTCAGTTTCATAAAAAGTGTGTCTTTTTATTATCAGTAAAAAAATTACGAAGTATTTTTTTTGTTGTAATAGATTCATTAAAAAAAAATTTTTGAAATTGACAGCTGAGAGCTAACTTCAGTGTGTTTAATAAATTATTTTTTTTAGGTTAGAAAAGTGTCAAAATAATTACCTTCAAGAACAAAAATATTGTTGCATCTGGAGAATGGAAATGAGAGCTTAATTAGTGGCTCAAAATCTTCGTTTATAATCCAGGAGTTGTCAGGAGTTAAAATAGAAATATTCCTCGCGTGTGTTAATAATTTAAGGGTTAAAAAAACTAACAAATTTAAATAATTAAATTTCATGTTTTTTGAATTTAATTTTGAAATTTAATTTTAGTATTTTAATTTCAATGAAAATTAATTTAACAGATATTTAATTATCTTGAGAATTTTTTTAATAAATAAATGATGGCAAAAAAAGTAAAAAAAAAAAATTGACATTTAAAAATTTTAAAAAAATTAAAAATGTTATTTTAATTAAAAAATTTTTTTTATTTCAATTTTAAAATTTAATTTTATTGTTTCAATTTAAAAATTTAATTTTATTATTATAATTTTAAAATTTAATTTAAAAATTTTTTTACAGAACCACTGCGAGTTAATTTTAATAAATGAAGAAAAGAAAAATAAATTCGTTGCATGCTGAAGTATAATATAAAGGGTTGCTTTGTTGAATGTGTCGTAAAACATGATGAATTGTGCGATAAACAGGTACGCGCAACAAAGTTGTAATAGTTTGTCAGGTAAACACATGAGTTATTGTTATTGCAGTTTAGACATTACGTGTTTGTCATTTTTATTCCTTTTACAGAAAATTGCAGTGTTAGTTTTATTTGTTGATTTAATCTAGATACGTAGGTCTTGTTTTATCACAGTAAATATTGGTTTTTTTTTTAATTGCTTTGAAAACTTTAAAAAAAAAATTCTACTGATTAATCAATTAATCATTCTATGAAAAAAGAAAATACATTTTTTATGGCTTGTGTGAAAAAAGAATATTTAGATTAGTAGATAGTTTATTAGATTCTCTAAAAGTGATAGAACGAATGATTAATAAATAAAGTAAAAAATTTTTTCATTTTTAATTTAATTTGTCAGTTTGTAATCGATATTTCTTCTTTATTGTTATTTTACTTATTTTTAGCAGAGAAAATTTTTGAGATTTTGTTGGAATATTAAATCCACATTGATAATTATTAATGAAGAAATAAAAAAAATGAGAGGATTAACAAGTCAATGTTATTATCACTATTATGAGCAATTTTTCAATTTTTATTCATTTCTTCAATAAAAAAAAATTTTTTCTTAAAAATCTTTGTTTTTCCAATCAAAGAGATTAATTTTTAAAGAAATTAAAAAAAAAAAAATTTCAATTTTTTTTCAAAAAAATTTTTTTTTTCAAATTTTTTGAAAAATCAATTTATATCTAAAATTCCATAATAACAATTAGTTGCGCGCTTAACTTAAACTAATTCTCTTAATTTTTTAAATTAATAGGCAATTTTTTAAAAAATTAGTTCTTGTTTTCACCGCTAGGTGGCTACGCCGTCTCGCTACCAGAAAAATCTTCCTAGAGAGTATATATAAACCGAAAATTTTTAGAATTCTCTCAATAATTTAAATAAAAACCATTTTCTTTTTTTACTAAATATTAAACTATCTTTTAAATAAAATTAACTAAAAAAATAAATAATTTTTTTTTTTCAGTAAACAAAAACATCACGACTTAACTGCTAGTTTAGCTTCAGCAGAGGTAGATGCAAAAGCTTGCTCCATCATGAGATGAATTTTGTCCATAACTTCTTCAACAGAAGAATTCTCGGTAGAAACTGCGGGCAGTGCGGTGATAATAACCTTCCCGGAGTCGAAGCGCTTTTTGTTCTCCAGAAAATAGTAAGAAGAAAATACAATCGGAACAATATCAAGCTTCGCATTAACAGCCATGTGAAACGCGCCTTTTTTGAAGGAATTAATCTTCCCGTTGTTTCTTCTCGTGCCTTCGGGAAAGATCCAGATTTTCACGTTTTCCGTTTTGACGACCACTGCAATTGTCTTAGTTTATAACTTCATTTTTTTTTTAATAATTAATATTTAATATTTTAAACTGACAGTAATTTTTTTCAATTTTTTAATTGATTAAAATTTAATAAAAATTTATATAATAGTTATTTTTATTACAGATAATTAAATATATTTAAAAATAATTTAGGGTGTCAATATTTAAACATCTGTCATTAATTGGTACTTTTACCTTATATTGTTTATTTTTAAAGCTTTTAGAAGAAAAAAATTTTTTTTACCAAATTTTATCCCGTTTTGCCCCTTTTCTAATTTTTTCAATGTAAAATTTACATAATGCTTAATTTACATTTTTTTTATTATTTAAAATTAAAAAAATATAAAATTAATAATTTTCTATCCAATTTTTATAATTTAAAAATTAAATTTCTAAAAACAAATTTTACAATTTTTTTTTTTAAATAAAAAAAAAATTAAATTGACTGATCATCTACAAAACAGATCAATTAAATTAATTAATATTTCTTCAGTCTAAAAATTATTAATAGTTTTTTTTTTTCATACATTTAAAAATATCAATTTTAATTAATTTTTTCTCTACTTACAACTCATTAATAAGCTTCTAAATAAATATATAAATAAATAAATAAAAATAATTTTTCAAATTTTAGTTTTTTTGCGTAAAAAAACTTAAAAATTGAAATTTTCTATTATTTTAATTTTTTCAACTAAGAAAAAATTCATCAGTAAAAAAATTACAATTTTTTTTTATACTCTAAAATATTAAACAATTAAAAAAATTTATAATTAAAAAAAAAACTAATTTCTTTCTTATCAATAATTGATAAAATACAAATAATAATTTAAATCTCGTCTCTAGAGTATCGATAAAAAAAAAGCAAGTATAAAACTTGCTCAACCGGAGAAATAAAAATAAAAATAAAAATATCAAAGGCTGGTCTTTTTACTCTCAATCTTCCAAACAGTCAATTAATAACTCATCCAGCGAACTTGCGAAATTATAAATATATAAATTTGTTATACAAATATTTCTACATAAATTACAATAATAATAATCCAGTCATTTTTAGAGCGTAGCAATTCTTATCTAATCATATTAAATATATTTTTTTTTCTCCGGCTTAGAAGATCCATTAAAGTTTAAATAAATTTGCGAAATAAAGTATAAGCGCAACTATACAATTTAAATACTCGGACGCTCGGTTAAACTTAAAGTTCAATCAACCAAGCAGCGATAATATCACCATTTGTGCTGAATAAATTAGTCGTTCAAATTAACTGGGTCAGAGTGGATTTTAATTTCTCTTTGGGTTTTTTTAGATTTGTTTAATTAAATTATGGCGATTAATATTTTATATAAATTTCGAGTCCCGTTTATTGGTAAGTATTTTAAATAATTTATAAATTAATAATTAATAATTTAAATTAATTTATTTATTTATTTTTATTTTAGCAGGTCGACGTAATTTTTCCAATGTTGGCTTCGTCGGTTTGGGCAATATGGGAAATTATATGGCTACTAATTTAATTAAAAAGGTAATTTTTTTTTTTTTTTTTCTTTAAAATATATTCTATTTAATTATTAATTATAATTTTATTTATTTATTAATAAATTAATTAATTTATTTATTTATTTATTTATTTAGGGATATAAACTGACCGTGTATGATATAAATAAATCCGCTGTGAAAAATTTGGTAGCAGCAGGAGCGACTGAAGCTAAAAGTGCTGCTGACTTGGCGAAAAATTCACAGGTTGTTGTTACAATGCTGCCGACTAATGACCACGTTTGGGATTCTTTTACTGCAAAAGATGGATTATTAAGGTAATTATTTATAAAAAAAAAAAATTTTTAGTTTAAAATTAAAATATGAAAAATTTTTTTTTAAATTAAAATATGAAAAATTTTTTTAAGAAATTAATTAAGACAAAAAAAGTTATTAAAAATTTTTAAAATAATTTTTTAAAAACCAAATTAGAATATTTTTTTAAAATAATTAGAAAAAAAAAAAATTAAAATATTTTTGTAAAATAATTAGAAAAAAAAAATTAAAATTTTTTGTAAAATAATTAGAAAAAAAAAATTAAAATATTTTTGTGAAATAATTAGAAAAAAAACAAAAATTAAAATATTTTTGTAAAATAATTAAAAAAAAAATAAATTACTCAAAAAAAGTCTCCAAATATTAAACAGTTAAGATAAAAAGAAGATAAATAAATTATTTGTAAATTTATTGGAAGAATTTATTAGCTAAAACGAGTATTGTTTTTTTTTGTAGTTTTAACTTAAAAATTATTTTTGTTTATAAAATATATAATAATAAACATTCAATTATATTAACGTTAACGAAAAAATTTAATTGAATTTTTTATTAATATTTTGAAAAAAATATTTCACATATTTAATTTATAGAATTAAATATAATTATTAATTAAATTCAAAGTTTTAAAGAAAATTTTATTAAAAAATTGAATTTTAATTAAAATTTTTAATAAATTCTTCAAATTTATTTTAAAAAAAATTTTTCACTGATTTTAATTTTTTGCTAATTTTAAAAGTTATAATTATAATAGCGTAAAAGCTTTAAATTGACAATTACCTACTAAATATAAAATTAAATTATTAAATTTTGTAAATAAAAAATTCTAAACAATTTTTTTTTCTTTCAGCTCGGTGCAAAAAGACACACTGTTCATTGACAGCAGCACAATAGACCCCTCAGTATCTCAAAAAGTATCTGCAGAAACTCAAAAACACGGTGCAAAATTTATCGACGGCCCAGTATCAGGTGGTGTAGTAGGAGCGAGGGATGCCACGCTGACGTTCATGGTTGGTGGTCCAAAAGATCAGTACGAACGCGCGAAATCTCTCCTAGAAGCAATGGGCACTCGGGTAGTCCACTGCGGAGATGTAGGCATGGGCCAGGTCGCGAAACTCTGCAATAACATGCTGCTGGCTATCAGCATGATCGGAGTCTCTGAAGTGGTCAATCTTGCCGACAAGTAATTAATTTTTCTTCTTTATATTATAATTATTATTATTAGCAACCTTGGAGTCTCCATGTGACTTCCTAGTAAACTATAAATAAATTAAATTTTGCTTTATTAAATAATTAATCTTATTAAATTGCACTGTACTTTTTTAAATATTGAAATTTTTAAAAATATAAGCTCATCCCGATGTTACTCTCTTCAATAGCTTTCATTTGAGTACCCACATGCATTTTTGACATATTTTTCATATTTACATATATATAACATATATAAATATAAAAAATATATAAAAAATTGATGTGGGTACTCAAATGAAAGCTCTTGATGAGTATAATTTCGGGATGAGCTTATATCTTTTAAAATGTCAATATTTCACAAGATACAAGGTCATTTCTTAAATATTGACATTTTAAAAATATAAGCTCATCCCGATTATAGTTCAAAAGTCACGGCTCATTTGAGTACCCACATGCATTTTTGATATATTTTTCATATTTACATATATACAATATATATAAATATATAAAATATATGAAAAATTGATGTGGGTACTCAAATGAAAGGTCTCTTAATAATACAGATTAATTTTATAATTTTATAATTAATTACAGATTAGGACTGGATCCAAAAGTAATGACAAGCATACTTAACACCAGTACCGGTCGCTGCTGGTCTTCGGAAATTTATCCTCCAGTTCCTGGGATTATTTCTACAGTCCCCAGCTCTAATAAATATCAAGTATTGATTTAATTTTATATTTTTATTAAATATTAAAATAATATTCTTACTAAAAATCATTTTGCAGGGTGGATTCATGACTTCGTTGATGACCAAAGACCTGGGGTTGGCTCAAGCAGCTGCTACACGCTCCAACACTCCTATACCTCTTGGATCTTTAGCTCACCAAATTTATCGCATTCTTATGAATCACGGTCTGAAAGATAAAGATTTTAGTGTCGTTTATCAATATTTAAAAAGTAGTGATTATAATAAGTAATTTTTATTATTACTATTATTATTGCTTTGGTGTAATTATTTTAATTCTATCGTTGCCAAATTAGTTTTATAAAAAAAAAGGTTTTTAATGATTTTTTTTTGTTAATTAATTTTAAGTTGAAATTTAATAACTGAAATTTATTATAATAAAATTTTTACGCCAATAAATATTTTTTTTTTTTTTCATTTTTCTTTAAAAATAAATTAGGTATAAAAAATTATTTTTAAAAAATTGTATTTGTAATTTTTTTGAGCTTCTTATGATGGAATTTTTTTAAATAATTTTTTTCTTTGCTGTACTTATTATTTATATATTTAAACAAATTCTAAAAATTATTATTGAGTACTAAAAAAATAGAATAATTTATAAAAAAATAAAAAATCAAGTGTAAAGTTAAAATTAAATTATTAAAAAATAATTAATAACAAATTTTAATTGAATAAAATAAAAAAAAAATCTAAATTTTTATAGAAAAAAATTTTTAAAATTATCTCTATAATTTTTGAAAAATATTTGTTATTTCTAATTAAATTATTTTAAACAAAAAAAGAAACTAAAAATTAAATTAGATAATTTTAAATTAATAATCTTATTTAAAAAAAAATTAAATTTTTTAGTGTAAAATTCTGAATTTAAATTTTCGCGGTTCTGCGCATGCGCAGAACTAAATTCTCAGAATAATGTCAATCTTTCAAAATAAACTAAAAAAACTGTCAAAAATTGCACCAATAAATCAAAATAAACTAAAAAAAATTGTAACTTAATTAAAAACTAAAAAAAAAAATTACAATTACTCAAAAAACAAAACATAGGAACAGTAGAACGGGACTCTTCAGTAAAAAAGGATGCAGCAGAGCGGTTGTCTGTGATAACTCTCCGAATAATCAATTGTCATCATAACATTTCCAAGCTACGCTTCTCGTCATCCGGTTCACCATGGCCCTGTCATCCTCTCGAGGTAAGTACCCTAAAAAACAAAAAAATACATTTTTCAATAATCGCTATAAATTTCGCCGAATTTTTTTTTCGATTTCGTTCCGCCATTTTAAAAACAAATCCCCTCAAACTTATATATATATACCCACAACCCACAAAATCAAGGAACGGACTTGAAACAAAATGGCTGCTAGCGTGTGCGTCTCGTATTTATCTATCTGTTAAAAAAGTATCAAAAATCTCCGAAAGTGATCTTAGCACCAAAATCCGTAAGTAAATTTATTTGTTAATTATTTATGCATGCATTATTAAGTCAAATATTTTCTAATAAGATTTTTTATTTTTCCAGAAACAGGTGTGGTGATGTATTAGTATGGAAGTCAGGCAATGTCAACTGTGATTCATAAAAAAAAAAGCCATACCACGTTTAGAATAATAAATTCCCACCTTGGGTTAACTTTCTTGTCCGTGACATACAAGTGTGTTCTTTTTCTCCAGCTGAAGTATTTTATTTAATAATTATTTAAAAGAACATTTTAGTGAGTGCTTAAAAAATTAACAAAGTGTCAAAAAATTCCTTCAAAAAAAAAAAAAAAAGAAATATTAGCTGACGTCTAAAAATTTTTACAATTTTTTTTTTATTAAAAAAAAAACAATTTTTTTTTATTAAAAAAACATTTTTTTTAGATTAAAAAAAACAATTTTTTTTTTTTATTAAAAGAAAAAAAAATTTCAATTTTTTTTTATTAATCAAAAACAATTTTTTTTTTTATTAAAAAACATTTTTTTTTTTTATTAAAAAAAAAAACAATTTTTTTTGATTAAAAAGAAAACAATTTTTTTTTTATTAAAAGAAAAAAAAATTAAATTTGTAAAAAAAATTAAGAAATAAAAATGCAGCTTTAAAAAAAGATAATTTTAAATTATAATTAAACTAAAAAAAAATAGAAAAAATTATAAAAAAAAAAAAAAATTAATTAAATATGAAAAAATGAAGGTGACAGTTTGCTTCGACAGTGTAAGGGTAGTGGTCCCATGCGGAGATGGCAGCTTGCTAGTAAAAGACCTGATGCGGGAAGCAATAATCCGTTACCGCAAAGCAACCGGAAAATTATCAACCCCAGACAGCGGACCAGTGATAACAAGCCTGTCATCATTGACCGGCGGAGGTCTCTTGGACCCAGATGACAGGCTGTGCGACGTAGCGGACGACCGGGAGCAGATAATCGCGCACCTGGCCACAGGAGACAACCACGGCGATGGAGCAAGTTCGGTCGGAACAAACAGCCCGGACTTTTTCGGAGACAAAGAAGTGCGCTACCGAGACCACCGGACGCTGGGTAACATAAAGCGAGAGAGCGTAAAGAGACTATCTATGCACGCGTTGTCCAACCGGGAGCATATGGCTTACAAAGCGCTCTCGCTGCCCCGCGAGCTGCGAAGGCGCGAGCCTCTGGGCCAAGACGCGCCGTCTTTTGAGCGTCCGGAGCGCACCGAGGTCCAGGAAATTGTGATTAAGAACGAACCTGGGCTCCTGGGGGTTGACATGATGCCCTGCTACGACCTCCAGGGCAACGATCAAGGGCTGAAGGTCCAGAAGATCTATCCCAACGGCAGGATAGCCAAAGACGGAAGGATTGAAGTCGACGACAAGATTATCGGGATTAATGGCCAGAATTTGCTGAGGGTTCACTTCCAGAAGGTCCAGGAGATCCTCAGGTCTTGTACTAACGATCCCTGTTTGAAAATTTCTGTGGTCAAGGCTAAAAAGTCTGAGCCTGAGGAATTGCAGAAGAAAATCTCGTCGTACAATGTCCTGCAGAGCGCTAATACTAGAAAAATAGGCCGGATGATTGAAATTGAACTTACTAAGGGCAGCGACGGCTTGGGGTTCAGTGTCACCACCAGAGACAACCCAGCCGGTGGACATATGCCGATTTACATCAAGAATATCCTGACAAAAGGCGCTGCGGTCAGCGACGGGCAGCTTAAATCCGGAGACAGATTGCTGAAGGTCAATGACATTGAAATGACTGGTAAGAGTCAAGATGAGGTGGTTAATTTTCTGAGGAACATTCCTCCAGGTGGTAAGGTCCGGATGGTTGTTTCCAGGCAAGAAGAGAGCAATTTAAACGATTCTGGACAGAGAGAGCAAGCCATACAGCCGGTGCAGGAGTCCAGATGGAAGACAGCCAGTTCTCCAAGCAAGGAGAGAGATGACAAGGTTGAGATTCTCAGATCTCCTAAGAAAAAGGTCAAACATATTAACTTAGACATTCCGGTGTTTGATTCTGAAAAAGCAGGCCTTGGAGTGAGTGTCAAAGGCAAGACTTCCAACGATCCTAACTTGAATCACGACCTTGGGATTTTTATTAAAAGCGTTTTGCATGGCGGAGCAGCTTCCAGAGACGGCAGGCTGATGACCAATGATCAGCTGTTGGAGATCAATGGTGAGTCGTTACTAGGGCTCAGTAATTCGGCAGCTATGGACACTTTGAGAAGGGCGATGATCAATAGCAAGAGTGCTACCACTGGGATTATCAGTCTGAAAATCGCGAGGCAAGTCTCTGGAAATTTTGACGGAGAAAAATACCAAGAGGAGCTGATCAGTGGAATGGGTGGCTGCAAGGTGGAAACCGCGAACAGTATTTATATTGATGATAAAGAAGGGAGAGACAATGGGCTGGATAATGGGAATTTAAGCCCGGTTTGGAACCCGGTTATTGACAGACTTACTGATCAGTATAATAAAAATTCTAGGAACGAGAGCTACTGTCTGGCGACTAACAAGACCTGGAGAGAGTCGATGAGCCAGAAATTGTTCACCCGCGCGGAGAATATTCTTCTGGAGGATTCAAATGACAAGAGAAGCTCGGATAAAGACAGACAGTACACGGACGATCCGACTTATGACAGCCAGCTGTCGCTGGAGTTCCCGGAGTTCTCTGGGAAGTTCGCCAGGGACGCGGTGGGGAGGCAGAGCATGTCTGAGAAGGGACACGCGACGCTAGATGCTAAAAACACGGACACCTACAAGCGGAATAAAAAGCTGAAGGAGAACAAGGACGAGGAGGACAAGCCACCTTCTGCGGAAGTTGCCGCAGCTGCTGTCTCCAGGGAGATCAATCCAGGGAGCGGAGTCGTCACTGAGTCCACCAGTTTTGAAGCCACCAGGAGGCGCTTTGAGAAGAAAGCTACTGAGAGTCCGGAATTTCAGGCTAATAAGCCCAGGAAGCACTGGCTTGTTGATGATGATAGGAATCCTTTTTATTCTCAAGGAAGGGAAGAAGGCGGATTTGATAATTCCAGGGGAGATGTTAAGCAGGCTTCTCTTAATGCGCTTGATAAACGCAGCAAGAAGAAGGGGAAGGTCTCCGCGATTTTGAGACTGGTTAAGAATCGAAAGAGTCTTAATTTGGGGGATAATATCGAGTCCAGGGATAATAATAATTATATGAGTGGAACGATCAATTACATTCAGTAAATTAAGATTTTTTTAGGTATTATCAAAACGTTCCAAAGTGCCTTATATATATATATGTTTTATTATATATATATATATATATGTATTGATTAGTTTGTAGAGGTGGATCAAGATATTCCGATTTTTTGTAAAAGACAGTTTTTTTTAGTATTAATCGAATTACTAGTGTATATATTTATATTTTTAGGTAGATTTATTATCATTATTTTTTTGTTTTTTACTCGATTTAATTGACATTATTATACATGTACATGCATCATGTTATTGAATAAATACGTATTTTTTTAGCACTAATTTTTTGGGGATTTATTTTGTAGAATATTTAATTATAATTAATAAATTATTTTTTTTAATAATTTTATTAATTTTTAATTGTTAAATTTATTTTTAATTTATTAAGTGTTAATAAATAAAATTTATTAACAGTTGATCGATAATTGTTTAATTAGTGAAAAAAATTTGTTAATATTTTTAATTAATTGAAAAATTATTTTTTTATGTTAGATAATTTAATAAATATTTTTTAATAGTTGAAAAAAATTATTAAAAAATAGGTAAATATTCACAAGTGAGGTCAAATATTTTAACTTTCATTTTTTTGAACGAAATTTCTATTTGATTTTTTTTTTTTTTAAAAATAGATTAAAAAAAAAATTAATTTTTACAATTTAAAAAAATTTTATAAATTTTTTAAAAAATTGTAAATAATTACCAAATTTATTAACATTTGATCAATACTTGTTTAATAAATTAAAAAAAAAATTGTTAATATTTTTAATTAATTAAAAAATAATTTTTTAATATTAGATTATTTAATAAATATATATATATAAAGTTTTTATTTGTATCACTTAATAAGCGTTTTACAAAGATTTTTTACAATAAATAGATCTTTTCCTCCTTTCTTAATTTTCTAGACATTAGATTCTTTTCTTATTTACATTTATACATTACTTATATTTAGATTTCCATTCTTTAGTTTATTGTTTACATTTCTGTTCTTGCTAAATTAATACAATTTTACTTATTCCTAGGATCTTTAATGGTTACAAATATTACTAACAAAATTTACATTTCTGCTTTAGTATTACAATATTTTTCTCCTATTGTCATTTGCTTTACACCATTTTGTATTTATAGCTTATTCATTCACCCTTTTATACTCTCCATTTTCTCTTTCTTTCATCCTTTCATTCATTCGATTCCCTTTACAATCCATTCTATTTCTTTCAAAACTTTACATACTTTCTTGTTTATCCGTTTTTTGGTCATTTCTATTATTTTCTTCTTCACTTCACTTTCACTTTCATTTATTCCCCACCATCCTCTTATTGTCCTTTTATTTTCTTCCCCTAGTTTATCTCTTATTTCTTCACACGATAGAATATGTACTATATTTTCTTCTTTTTCTTTACATATTCTACATTTCCAGTCTTTTATTCCTTTTTTTCCTGCTCTCACAAAATTACCGCACCTCCATCTTGCCCATACTTCTTTTTCTTTACTTTTTATTCCTTTTTCCATCCAATAATATTATTTGTTCCATTCTCTTCAATTATTTCTTTATATATTTCACTGTATTTTGATCTTTCTATTTTTTCCATTTCTTTTTTTTCTATTTCTATTTTTAATTCCTCTAAACCTTTCTTTATCTCCGATTCAATTTCTTCTTTTAAAGTTTTTTACAAAAGAAAATTTTTTTTTATTTTTTTGTAATAATTTTTTCAATAAAAAAAATTCTAAAAATTATTAAATGTCGGCTAAATTAATTTTCATGAAAAATAAAGCTAGATCAAAATAATACTCAGGGTATGAAGATCAACTAGAGATACAAAGATACCCAATCGATTAATAAGACAAATTAATCAATTAAAAAATTTCTACGCTCTTTTGGCTTTAAGATCACTAAATTTTTTAATTTCTAAAGCCAAAAGGGCAAATATTTTTAGAAATACGCCCTTTTGGCTTTTGAAAATTTTTTTTTCATTTTTAAGCTTAGAATTTGCTTGCAAAGATTGGCAAAAAAAATTTTCTACGCCTTCTTGGCTTTAGATCACTAAATTTTGAAGTTCCTCAAGCCAAAAGCGCGTATAATTATAAACATACATCCTTTGGCTTACAAAAATTTTTTTACGAAAATTAAATTACCCATTGAAAATTTTTCGAATTTTTTTATTAAAAAAAATAATTAAAAAAAAAATTTGACATTTAGAAAATTTTTAAAATTTCAAATGCAATTTTTAAAAAATATTTTTTTACTATAACATTAAACTTAGCAGTCACTACTTAATTTTTTGATTTTATTTAACAAAGAAATTAATTTTAAAAAATTGCATTTTTTATTTTTCAAATTTCTAGAGGTCAATTTTTTTTTGTCATAATTTATTTGTTAAAAAATTCCTAAATTTATTAAATATGAGCTCAATTAATTGAAATTTTTTTACTTACAATTTTTATTGATTAAAAAAATCAAAAATTGTCAAATGCCTGCTAATTTTAGTATCGCATTTTTTTTTTTTAGTTTAAAACTTAAAATATATTATCAATAATTGGCAGAAAAAAATTTTGTAAAATTTTTTTGGCATTTGTCATGCGAATTATTAATATTAATATTACAATTAATTAAAAAAACCTTTTGCAGCCGGTATCCTGGACGGAGTCCTCTTGAACATCAAGGACTTTATGAAGTACGGGACCATGAATCTTGATCAGGAACGCGCAAAATTAGTCCAGACTATCCAGACAGCAGCAGGCGCGAATCTTTGTCGGCAATTAAACCATCATCCTTCGACTTTAGTCTCGCGATTAGAAGCAATCGCCAATAAGGATAAGGATAACTGATAATCTTAATAATTCTTCTTAATAATCAATTAATTAATAACAATAAAATTTGTTCACGTTAAAAAATTATTTATTAAATTTTTTAATGGCAGTTGTGGCAGTTAGGGTGACATTTCGCATATTTTTCGCATCTGCAGCCACCCGATTTGTCTCCTGGACCCTAGAAAATTTAATTTTATCAATTATTTATATTTATTCGATCATAGAATTATAGAAACAAAAAAAAATTTTTTTAAGTTTAATAAAACGTACTCCAGGTCCCCAACGAGGTCCGCGAGTAGCCCAACAAATAGCTGTTTTACAAACTGTACAGTTCATACCGTCACAGCCGTCGACTTTGGTCAAAATGATCCCGCATTTTGGACAAGGCATAGCTTCTTTAGTTTTTATCATATTTTCTAATTGTTTAGTAGTACGACGCTTAGCTTCGTCGGTATTATTTGCAATTACCAGGTCATCTTGGTATTCAAAGCAAGTACGGCCTTCATGAATTACCTAAAAATTCACCACGTAATTAATTAATAATAATTTCATAATTAATTAATTAGATTTTTATAAGAATATAAATTTATATAATTACCTCACAAGTGAGACAGTTAGTCTTCTCACATTTAGGACACAAAAAATGGTTGAGGTCTTTGTCGCGCAGGAACCAGTAATCACAATCAGCTGTACGACAATTAAATGATTCTGGGCTCGTTAATGCGGCATGCTTCAATGATTTTTCTAAATGTTTATCGTATAAATCTTTTCCCAAAAGCTTAAAAAAAAAAAAAATATTTATATATAATAATTATTATTATTATTATTATTATTATTAATTAAGAAAAAATTCGGATTAAATTATTTATCGAAATTAGAGAAAATATTAGTTAAAAAAAAATTCCAAAAACTTACTGCTTTGATTTCTCTTTCTTGTAAAATAGATTGACATGCATATGTAACATCAGCGAAAGGACACTTCACTTCAAAATCATCATTCAATTTAACATTGCTCTCAATACATTCTCTAAAAAATTAATAAATTAAATTAAAAAGTTAATAAATTAAATTAAAAATTAATAAATTTAATTAAATTAAAAAGTTAATAAATTAGAAAATTAATAAATTGAATAACTAAAAAAATATTATTGTAAATTAGTATAAAAAAAAAAAAAAAAAAAAAAAACC
>JZSA01005906.1:0-13812 GCA_000956155.1 Cotesia vestalis
TTTAATTTAATTTATTAATTTTTTAGAGAATGTATTGAGAGCAATGTTAAATTGAATGATGATTTTGAAGTGAAGTGTCCTTTCGCTGATGTTACATATGCATGTCAATCTATTTTACAAGAAAGAGAAATCAAAGCAGTAAGTTTTTGGAATTTTTTTTTAACTAATATTTTCTCTAATTTCGATAAATAATTTAATCCGAATTTTTTCTTAATTAATAATAATAATAATAATAATAATAATTATTATATATAAATATTTTTTTTTTTTTTAAGCTTTTGGGAAAAGATTTATACGATAAACATTTAGAAAAATCATTGAAGCATGCCGCATTAACGAGCCCAGAATCATTTAATTGTCGTACAGCTGATTGTGATTACTGGTTCCTGCGCGACAAAGACCTCAACCATTTTTTGTGTCCTAAATGTGAGAAGACTAACTGTCTCACTTGTGAGGTAATTATATAAATTTATATTCTTATAAAAATCTAATTAATTAATTATGAAATTATTATTAATTAATTACGTGGTGAATTTTTAGGTAATTCATGAAGGCCGTACTTGCTTTGAATACCAAGATGACCTGGTAATTGCAAATAATACCGACGAAGCTAAGCGTCGTACTACTAAACAATTAGAAAATATGATAAAAACTAAAGAAGCTATGCCTTGTCCAAAATGCGGGATCATTTTGACCAAAGTCGACGGCTGTGACGGTATGAACTGTACAGTTTGTAAAACAGCTATTTGTTGGGCTACTCGCGGACCTCGTTGGGGACCTGGAGTACGTTTTATTAAACTTAAAAAAATTTTTTTTTGTTTCTATAATTCTATGATCGAATAAATATAAATAATTGATAAAATTAAATTTTCTAGGGTCCAGGAGACAAATCGGGTGGCTGCAGATGCGAAAAATATGCGAAATGTCACCCTAACTGCCACAACTGCCATTAAAAAATTTAATAAATAATTTTTTAACGTGAACAAATTTTATTGTTATTAATTAATTGATTATTAAGAAGAATTATTAAGATTATCAGTTATCCTTATCCTTATTGGCGATTGCTTCTAATCGCGAGACTAAAGTCGAAGGATGATGGTTTAATTGCCGACAAAGATTCGCGCCTGCTGCTGTCTGGATAGTCTGGACTAATTTTGCGCGTTCCTGATCAAGATTCATGGTCCCGTACTTCATAAAGTCCTTGATGTTCAAGAGGACTCCGTCCAGGATACCGGCTGCAAAAGGTTTTTTTAATTAATTGTAATATTAATATTAATAATTCGCATGACAAATGCCAAAAAAATTTTACAAAATTTTTTTCTGCCAATTATTGATAATATATTTTAAGTTTTAAACTAAAAAAAAAAAATGCGATACTAAAATTAGCAGGCATTTGACAATTTTTGATTTTTTTAATCAATAAAAAATGTAAGTAAAAAAATTTCAATTAATTGAGCTCATATTTAATAAATTTAGAAATTTTTTAACAAATAAATTATGACAATAAAAAATTGACATCTAGAAATTTGAAAAATAAAAAATGCAATTTTTTAAAATTAATTTCTTTGTTAAATAAAATTAAAAAATTAAGTAGTGACTGCTAAGTTTAATGTTATAGTAAAAAAATATTTTTTAAAAATTGCATTTGAAATTTTAAAAATTTTCTAAATGTCAAATTTTTTTTTTTAATAAAAAAATTCGAAAAATTTTCAATGGGTAATTTAATTTTCGTAAAAAAATTTTTGTAAGCCAAAGGATGTATGTTTATAATTATACGCGCTTTTGGCTTGAGGAACTTTAAAATTTAGTGATCTAAAGCCAAGAAGGCGTAGAAAATTTTTTTTGCCAATCTTTGCAAGCAAATTCTAAGCTTAAAAATGAAAAAAAAATTTTCAAAAGCCAAAAGGGCGTATTTCTAAAAATATTTGCCCTTTTGGCTTTAGAAATTAAAAAATTTAGTGATCTTAAAGCCAAAAGAGCGTAGAAATTTTTTGTGGGATTTAATTGTCTTATTAATCGATTGGGTACCTTTGTATCTCTAGTTGATCTTCATACCCTGAGTATTATTTTGATCTAGCTTTATTTTTCATGAAAATTAATTTAGCCGACATTTAATAATTTTTAGAATTTTTTTTATTGAAAAAATTATTACAAAAAAATAAAAAAAAATTTTCATTTGTAAAAAACTTTAAAAACTCCAAGTGCAATTTTTAAAAAATATTTTTTAGTTCTAATTTGATAATTAAAAAAAAAAAAAAAATATTTTATGTTTAATTCAAATAAAAATAAAAGATAAAAATTCTTTGGAAAAATAACATCTTTATTAATCTCTAAAATGAATATTTACATAATAAAATTATTTTAAAATCTCAATCAAACTCTTAATCCATTACAGTAACATACAATATAATTTGTTAATAATTAATAATCAATAAGTCTATTAATTAATTATTGTAATCCAATAATTGATAAATAAAAAGAGCTAATTAATTAAATATTATACTCTCAATGCCCGTTAATTAAAATTAACTTAAATTCTAGACTTTTATATTTACAAAAAAGTGCACTGAGCACTCAATAATTAAAATTACATAATTATATTTATATTTATAATCGATCCAACTGACTGACGTAATCAATAAATATTTTTTATAAACAAAAAATATTTACACACAGTTTATCAATATCATCTCCGAGTGAATGATTTAAATAAATGCAGTTAATTGGACTACTTTCAATTAGTCCTTCAATTAAATACTAATTACAGATATTCATAGTATTTATAGTATTATTAATAACAATTATTAATGCAATGGAGCCAGCTAGCAGTCTTCCCTATAATTGATTTTATTAAAATCATAAAATAAAATCAAGAGCTCTCAAGATCTGGTTGGGCAGTCTTGCGTCGCTTTTCCCAGTCGTTTATTCTCTTAAGTGGATAACAAATTACTGCTGATAAGAGTATTAAGGTACCTGATAGGTAAAAAGAGGCGTCGTAAGTCCCAGTAGCTTCCATTAATGCTCCTAAGTATTAAAAAAAAATTATTATTATTATTTTAAATATTTAAAGAAGAAATATTATTTATTAATTAATTAATAAAGAAGAAATATTTAGAATTTTCATTCAAAAGCAAGTTATTTAAATAAAATTTTATTTTTTCAATTAAGAAATAAAATTGTTAAACATTTTTAAAAAAATTAATTTCTTATTTTTCTAAATAATTTTTTTTTTTTTTTTTTTTATTGTGTAGAAATAAAAAAAATTTTTATCTTGATAAATTAGTACTTAAATTTTAATTCAAATTAAAAAATGAAATAATTATCAATTTTGAAATTTATATCTAGTTTTTTTTTTTAATTTTTAAAGTAATTGTTGAAAATCAAAAAATGCATTAAATTTTTATAACTTGATTTTAAACTCCAAAAATTATTTAAAAATTTTATTATTCTTGTTTAAATTTTTAAGTAAGTTTTTGAATATAAAAAAAAAAATATTTATAAAAACTAATTAAGAATATTTTCGAATGCAGCCTAATAATAATATTAATAATTATTTGTTAACTATGAACAAATATTTATGAAAATTTAATAAATTTTATTTGATAAATAATTTATTAACTGTTAATAAATATTTATTAAATCCTATGATGTTAAAAAATCCTTTTGTTAACAATTAATAAAAAACAAAATTAATTAGCATAAATACCTGCGAGAGGTGAACCAATTAACGCAGCGACCCCTTGAAATAGTAACAATAGTCCAAATGCATTGGTAAGTTTTTCTAATCCCACGAGTTCAACGACAAGGATAGACCTGAGTGCAGCGAAGGCAGCTAAAAAAAAAAAAAATTTATTCAATTTTACTGATTCTAAAATTATTTTCTAAATTTTACCTTAAAAAATTGTGAAAATTATTTTTTACCTTAATGAGGTAATTAAATATTTTTGTTAAATATACTAACAGACACTAGATCCATAAACAGCAGCATAAAAAAATTGATAGGCTTTAGAGTGTGATACTGCTGATATAATAGTAATGATACCACTAATACTAATTAATACATTATTAACAACAAGTGCGTCTACGCCTGGCAAACTCGTCGATGTTCCGCAAAGAATACGTCCTACGGTGTTAGTGATTCCAATAGTCGATACCAAAAATGTCGCCGTCTCATTGTCAAAACCATAAGACATCCCGCGGTCTTTAGACAGAAACAATAACAATAATGATAAATATTTAATCAACAATGTAAGCTAAAATTGTAATGGTAATTGAATTGATGATGATAATAATAATAAGTACCCGGAAGATAAGTGAATGGGGCGAAGAAACCCATCATCGTTAACCCGCCGCTGATAGCGAGGATAAAAAAAGACGGACTTTTTAATAGCTGGATGTCTAACATTGTCACTAGAATACGTGACACTCCTTCTGGGTAGAGATAACACCGGCCGCTTTTCTCTTCCTCTACATCTGTTGTTGTTGGTAGCCGCGTTACGGACATATGATAACCCACTGAAGACAACTGTTGATTTAAATTAATTATTTATTAGTATTATTTATAAAACAGACGGAAAATTATTTTTTTTATTTTATTAATTAACAGACAAGGGGTCAATTTGATTAATAAATATTTTAATAATTTTTTTTTTTTAATTGAATTAAAGAAAGGTACACAGTAAAATAAGAGAATTTATTTTGTTGATGGAATAAATAAAATTTCTTGTAAAAAAAAAAAAAAATTTTTTTTTTGCTCAAAAAAATAATTAAGAAGTAAAATATTTTCTTCTCTCAAATGAATTTTTCATTTACTGTGTACTAAAATTTTTTTAAAATAAACAATTAAAATTTTTTACAAATAAAAAATTAAAATTTTTTTAAAATAAAAAATTAAAATTTTTTTAAAATAAAAATTTTTTAAAAATAAAAAATTAAAATTTTTTAAAAATAAAAAATAAAACATTTAAAAAAAAAAAAAAATTCAAAATTTTTAGCGACTCAAAGTATTGGTCATTGGAAAATAATTTTGCAAAATTATTTTTGTCCATTGGTTCAATTTACCCCCTTTTCTTTTATATAAAAAAAATTTGAGTAATTTAAATAAAACTAAAATTTACTTGTGATTTATAATGAGGCAATCTTGCGAGCGAGCCGCCATAAAAAATATCATCGCGATAAAACGGTCGTTGAGGATCTTTAGACGTTGGTTGATGACGTTTGCTTCCGGCTTTCTTTAATGATAACTGACTTCCATGATCACGACGACCACTTATTGTGTGTCGACGAACTTGCAACTGAAACATTAAAAATTTCATAATAAATAGATAACGAAAAT
Source organism: Cotesia vestalis (assembly GCA_000956155.1). NCBI lineage: Eukaryota > Metazoa > Arthropoda > Insecta > Hymenoptera > Braconidae > Cotesia > Cotesia vestalis. Next base: position 5,336 of record JZSA01005906.1, read on the forward strand.
AATAGTAACACCCCACAAACCATAAACAAATATTTAAAAAATTATCATTATCTAGGTCATTACTTTATCGTAGTAATTCAATTCGACAGCAACTGCTGGAGAGATAATTGATTTGATATATATCAATTATCTGTTGTCAATATAAAGATTAATAACAAACGATAACATATTTCTTCATCAAGTTAAACACACATGTACCTAGATACCAATAAATCATCAATCATTATCATTAGTGTATGTAATATTCCGTACCGTTGTTGATAATCCTCCATTGAGTTTTTCTAGGTCACTTCCGTCAAGTAAATTGTTTTCTTCTTCTTCTTCTTTAGCTTCACTGCTCTTTACGTCTAAATCCGAGTAAAGCGGAACTGACAATCGTTTTTCCGAGGAACTCAGCTGTAAATCTCCGTTCAGACCTAAGATATTGTGCGCTGAGTGAATTGATCTGTAAATTTTCAATAAAAATCATCATTAGTACCACATTACAGCTTTAAACACTTCAGAAATATTTTTTTCCGCGTTTAAAACTAAGGAGGGGACGGAGTAGGCGTGGTTTAGACCTAGTTGCTATGCAAGGGGCGTGTCTAAGGCCGGGTTGCTATGAAGGGGCGGTGCTAAGCCCAGTTGCCAGGCAACGATTGGTAGAAGGGGGAGAATAGGCGGAGTTTATTTAAAAAAAACTCGAATCTAAGCTTATTTTCGAAGAAAAAAACAACTTACTTGACAATATTTGGATTGCTGGCGATAACCTGAGCAGCAGTAGGATACTCTGCGTTGTTATTCGTCCCAAAAATCCATCCTACAGACAAATGTTGGCTGCCTCGTAGAGAATGAGTGGAAGCACTCTTCCCGTTGACCAACGGGCTTTTAACCTCCTCGATTGCTTCTTGGTTAACTTCGGACTTTTTGACCTTTATTCGCGTGGGCTTCAGGGGACGGAACATCGCCCCACAGATTGTACAGGTCAGCAACATCCCTGATATTAATTGAACATTAATTTTAATTAAAATTGATGTTATTTAAAATTTTACAGGTTTTTTGGGACTCACCGGATTGGATCAGCAGCGCTTGTCTCCAATTGAAGTGTTTGACTAGCAGTTGAGACACTGGAGCCAGGACGAATGCTCCAATTCCAGATCCGCAGACTGCGATACCCGTCGCTAAGGCTCGCCATCTTTCGAAGTAAAATCCCGCTGTTATTACTGCAGGAACGTAAATTAACCCAGCACCAATTCCACCTTTTATAATAGAAATTAAAATAGGTTTTTGTTAATTGAAGGAACAAATTTATTTCTTTAAGATTTTTTTTTTTTTTTTTTTTTTTTTTTATAGACATTCTTTACACCTGGAGGGTACTTGGATCTCCGTGTAATTTTAATTTTTTATTTCAATCTATTCAAAAGATCGGAATTTCAAGAGTCAAAAAAATAAGATAAGGTGTTTATTAGACCAATAATCAAGTGCATTGTCCCTGGTATTATCTATACACTTATGAGTAATGTAGTATCTAATGTAAAATGACGTATAAATAGATTTAAGTAGATTAAATATGATGAAATAGAATATAATGAGATTTACCGATAAGGCCGTAGGAGAAGTAAAGAAATTCGATGGATGTGCTGAAGTAAGATAATACGAATGCCAGGCAACTGATGACACTCCCACTAATTGCTACCAGTCTAAATCCATATCTGTTTGCTAAAGCTGATACGAATGGTCCTGAAACATTCATTCTTATTTTATTATTTTATTTTTTTTTTAGATTCTAATGAATAATTTATTTACACATTGAATAATTAATGACACCTTCACAAGTATTTTTAATTTTATTAATTATGATTTATTATGAGAAGTAAAAAATGACACTGAAATCTGGAGACCTTCAAAAATTTTTTTATTTATTAAATTATAACTAAAAAAAATATTTTTTATTCATTTTTATAATAAAAAAAATTATGACACTGAAGGTAGAAAAATTGGAAATTTTTTTAGCTATAAAATTATTATTAAAAAAATTTTAAATGTGAAAATTATAAAAAAAATTATTAATGGAAATTTTTAGAAGTACTTTTATTATTTTTTAAGAATTTTTAAAATTGACAGCTGTCAGCTGATTTCAGTATCATAAAAAAATTAACAATTGCAAAAAATTGCAAAAATTTTTGTCATTAAAAAAATTATTAAAATTTTCAGATAAATAATTTAATTTTCATCATAAAAAATCATTATAATTTAGCTGTCACTATTATAATTTTTTAATTTTTTTATTAAATAAATTAGCTCCAAAAAATTGCATTTTTTACTTTTTTAATTTTTTAAATGACAATTTCTTGTTTTTATTTTTTTTTGCCATAATTTGTTTGTTAAAAAAATTTTTTTAATTAATTATTATCTGCTAAATTGATTCTCATTCACTTAAAAAATTTTTTAATTTTCTTTAACAAACAAATTTGTTCCAAAAAATAACATTTTTAATTTTTTTAAATTTCTACAAGTCATTAAATGTCATAAAAATTAGAAAATTATCAAATATCTACTAAATTAATTTTTATTAATAAAAAAAGTATGACATTAAAGTTAGCTGTCATTTCACAATTGTTTTATTTTTTTTAACAAATCAATTAAAGCAAAAAAAAATTGTTAAAAAAATGGACTTGTAAAAATTTTAATAACTTAAAAAAGTAATTTTTTTTTTTTAATTTTTTGTTAAAGAAAATTAAAAAATTATCAACTTTAATGTCATTTTATTTGTCAAAGAAAATAAAAAAAATTGTGAAGTGACAGCTAAATTTATAATGTTGAAGTTAGCCGTCAGCTGTCAATTAAAAAAATTTTAATAACAAATCAATTGTAATAAAAAAATGCTTCTAAAAATTTTCAATTATAATTTTCATTAATTTTGACATGTGGAATTTTTTAATTAAATTTTTTTTTATAATATTATAAAATAATTTTTAATATGTCTGCTAACTTCAGTGTCATCTAAATTTAATGTCATAAAAAAAACTTACCAGCCATTAAATAAAATCCAGTTTGCAAAGAACTAGCAAAAGCAACCCTGGACTTATTAACCTTAAATTCTTGAGCAATCGGGTCTAAAAATGTACCAAAACTAAATATTATTCCGTCAACAATGACATTGCACATGAATGATGCAGCAACAATTACCCAACCCCATCCACCATCAGGTGGCACCACCATATCCACTTCAACCTAAAAAAAAAAAAATGAATACGGTGCAGTTTTAATTTACCCGCGGAAACATAACCTCGGTTAAATTACCGGCGCGGGAACTTTACCGGGAATTTCATAATTATTATATTAATAATAATAATTAGTTACCTCACTGTCACTATCATTGCATTCATCCAATTGAATTTCTTCATTAACCTTTCCGTTTCCATTCTTAAGATTGTTTTCCGGTGGGTGTTTCGTTGATTCACAACAGTCACTTTTGCTTTCTGTTGTTGATGACGGGGCCATAGTCGTACGATCACTGCCACGACAAGGGCATCAAACTGTAATTACATCACACATATTTCATTTATATTTATGTTAATAATTTATATTAATTCCACATTGATAATTATTAATGAAGAAATAAAAAAAAATGAGGGAATTAACAAGCCAATGTTTTTATCTGTCACGCGGTAATTGCACTTGCTTATCAATTATAAAAATATATTTCGTCATTGTTAATTCAATTAGTCAACTGTAAGTAATATTTCTTCTTTATTATTATTTTATTTGTTTTTAATAGACAAAATTTTTGACATTTTGTTTAAATATTAAATTGGAAGTTTTTTTTATTGTTATTGGAATTTTTTTAAATTATTTTCAGTTGACAGAACGCCGCGCCACTAGCGGTACTGCCGGTAAGCTTCAGACATGTTTTGTTGAAGCTGACACTGTCATTGTTGACGGAATTCAATTAAATAAGAAGGTATGGTTTTTATTTTAATGTTTATATTTGAGAATTAAAGTAACAAACAAAGTTACTGAGTGATATAATCTAAAAAAGAACAAGAAAATTTGCCGGGAATTCGGAAAAAATTCCTAACCTCAATTTTTATGAAACTGAAGTTAGCCGACAGCTGTCAATTAAAAAAAATTTTTTTTTTACTTAATAAATTGTAATAAAAAATTAAAAAAAAAAATTCACTAATAGTTTTGATAAATTTTTTAATGTGAAATTGAAAAAAAAAAGTTTTTTATACAAAAATTGAATTATTAAAAAAATTCTAAAATTTGACAGCTGTAGGCTTATTTATGAAACTAAAGTAAGCAGACGTCTAAAAATTTTTGATTTTTCTTATTAATTAAATCACAACTAAAAAAAAATTTATAAAAAATTGCACTTAAATTTTTTCAAGTTTTTTACATGTGACAATTTTTTTTTAATTTTTTAAATGAAATTTTTTCAAAAAAAAATTAACAAAAATTTTGAAATGTCGGCTAACTTTATTTTTATGGCTTATTTCACTATCATTAATTTTTAGAGGTTAAACTTGCCTGTCAAATTTAAAATTCTTTATCATTATTTATGACATTAAAGTTAGCAATTATTAGAGAATTTTTTAATTTTATTTAACAAAAAAATTAGTTTCGAAAAATTGAATTTTCAATTTTTTTTAATTTCTAAATGTCAATTTTTTTTTGCCTTAATTTATTTGTTAAAAAAAAATTATTAAATATCTGCTAAATTTATTTTCATCGTTATTTTACTTGTTTTTAATAGACAAAATTTTTGACATTTTGTTTAAATATTAAATTGTAACTTTTTTTTTTTTGTTATTGGAATTTTTGAAATTTATAATTATTCTTTATTTAAATTAAATTTTTTGGTAGTATTTATTTATTAACAATATTATTTTTTCAGATACACGCCGACTAAAAATTTAACGGAGTTATAAAGGTATGAAAATTAACTTAGCAGATATTTAATAATTTTTAGAATTTTTTTTAACAAATAAATTATGGCAAAAAAAAATTAGGAAAAAAAATTGACATTTAGAAATTTTAAAAAACTAAAAATGCAATTTTTTAAAAATAATTTTTTGGAGCAAATTTATTTGTGAAAAAAAATTAAAAAATTGTCAAGTTACAAATTTGATTCTCGACGCTAAAAAGTTCAAGTAAGTAAATATATCACACACCGATATATTTTTATAATTTTAACGATTAATAATTAAAATATAAGCGGTATTTAGTTTGTAAGTCGAATAATAATAATAATGTTGGTTGTCAATTGTATTTACAAAAAGATTTGTAAATTATTTATATTAAACTCAAACTTATTATTGTTTAATCTAAAAGTTTGATTTTTTAAATTGTAAATTAGTAAAATAATAATTACTAGAAGATAACAATTTATTTTAGGGACTAAAAATTTCTTCAAACGTCATAATTGAGTCAACATAACTTATCAACATTTAATAAATCGATTTACCCAACATTATTATTTTCTCAAATTACTAGATATTGTACTATGACTCATTGATTTAAAACTTATCAACACTTTGTTAAAAAAAAAAAAAAAACAGGTGTTTTTTTTTAATCATTTACTTTCAAACTTATTATAGCTTTTTTGCATAAAAAATTGAAAAATTAAAATTTTTTATTGCTTTAATTCTATTTTTTAAACTTCAAGAAAAAAGACATCAATAAAAAAATTACAATAATTTTTATGAATTAAAGAAGATATTCTAGGAAAAAGAATTTTCTCAACCCAACTTCTTGGAAAGAAGGATGATTATCTAGTTAAAGTATCTGAAGATCCCATGGGAAATATCAACCTCAGAAAAATTACAATATAAAAGAATTTAAATTCAAATTAACGTCGGTGAAGATATGAATGATTCTCGAGAAGTATTTAAATCTCTGAGGAATAAATCATGAACTTCAACGTATTAAAGATCAAATTTAATCAAGTTACTACTCAACTTCAATAATAATAAAACTAAAATTAATAATAATAATACAAATGCCGACAAAAACTATTATAGTCGAAGGGATTGACTTCCGAATTATTCTATTATTCTCTGGTCACTTTTACTAGTTAATTTTTATTTATTGGAGCCCTTCCTCTCTCTCGCTCTCTTGCTCCGTGAATTAACGTTAAATTTTTCGAAAGACCTTGACTTGGTGTCGCGAACTCTTTTAACGGCCTTCAATTTAAATCACCCCGTGCACCGTGTGCCGTGTATATCATTATTTATTTACTTTTCATTTACTATTTTATTTTTATATTTATATTAACATTTATTCTTTGTATAATTAATTAAGTTCTGATTCATTCAAATAAGAATCCGGTATTTTAATTTTTTATTTTATCAGTTTTCTGTTCGGTTTTTTTCCTTCCATTTCTTCTTTTTTTTTACACACTGGAAAAATTTTTATCAATTTAATTCATTTCATCACTTTTCTTCTTTTTTAAATTTTAATTTGTGATTTTTTGAAGTTATATAATTAATTTTTTAAAATTTTTTAAAAAATTTTTAGGTAAAATTTTAAATTATGAAAAATTTTTTTTTAAGAAATTAATTAGTATAAAGAAGAAATTAATAAAAATCTTAATTATTACAAAGAAATTAATTTTTAATAAATATATATAATTTTATTAAAAAAAAAAAAAAAAGAATTAGTGAATTTTTTTAAAAGAAGAAATAAAATTTTTGTTTTAATTAATTTTTTAAAAAAAGAAATGAAATAAAAAAAAGAAATAAATGTTTTAAAAGAAGAAATAAAATAAAAAAAAAGAAAAAAATGTTTTAAAAGAAGAGATAAAATCTTAGAAAAGAAGAAATAAATAAAAAAAATAATAAATTTTTTAAAAGAAGAAATAATAAATTTTTTTGATTAATTCTTATAAAGAAGAAATTAATTTTTCAAAAAGAAATAATGAAATAAGAAGAAATAAGAAATAAATTTAAAAAAATAATTGTTAGAAAGAAGAAATAAATAAAATTTTTTAAAAGAAGAAATGAATTTAAAAAATACTAAATTTTATAAAAGAAGAAATAAAATCTTAGAAAAAAAGAAATAAATAAAAATAATAGAATTTTTAAAAGAAGAAATAATTTTATTTTTTAATTAATTTTTATAAAGAAGAAATAAATTTTTTTGAAAGAAATAATAAAATTGAAAAAAAGAAGAAATACATTTAAAAAAAAATTTTTTTTGAAGAAGAAATAATCTTTTTGCTCAAAAAAAAATTCCGTACATTCAAAATAAATTTTTAAAAGATAAAAACAATATTATTGTAATTAATAATTAAAAAAAAAAATTAATTGTTACATAAAAAAGAAAAAAAAAAAAGATAAAATAAAGAGACACTTGTCCAAATGAATAAAAATAAATATCCGATGAGCGACTCGAGAATCGGCCGTTAAAATCAAGTAAAATTAATTAAAAAAAGTAAACGACTTACATAAACAAAAAAATATATATTTTTATTGACGGTAATAATTAGTAACAAATAAAAAGAAAGACCGGTGCCGGTACACGAGACCTTTTCGAAATCGGTGCGTCTTGAATCGTGTCTCGGGACGTACTGTTTCATCAGATCACACAAATACACTCATAAAAAGATTGTCCGTATGTTTGGTTACAGTATTAGTACAATATAATAATAAGTAATAAGTAAAGTATAAAGTATAAAGTGTACCTATAATTTAATGGAGTAGACGTAGGACACTGCCGATAACAAAAATTAATATAATTAAAGTTTAACGAGCCTATTTTTTAATCTCTGTTTGCTTACTGATTTATACAACGATTATTATTTATTATAAAAATGATTATTTCAAATTATATTCTCGAAAAGTAAATACTGGATGTATTTGACTTTGATACGAGAACTGAGTGAGAATCATTTTTTAGATACGTGCTGTCGAAGAAAAAAAAAAAAAAAATATTTTTTATTTGGTACAATAAAGACATTAAGCAACAGTAATTACACCCGTAAAGTGCCCGATTTTTATTTATTATTGTCAAGTGGGAGAGTCTTATCGGAGAATTTCCGAAATTTTTTATTACTATATTGTAACTATTAATCTACCAGACGAGTTTGTAACTTGATAAGTTTATTGTTAGTTTTTTATTTTTTTATTGAGGCAATTTGGAAATTAACTCAAGAATTTTTAGGCAAATTTTGGGAGTTAAAAAATTATTAATTGACCTAGTTTGAATTAATAGGGTGAAAAGTGGAAATTTTAGAAAATTTTTTGGGCTAGAAAATTGTACTGAGAAGTTTTTGTAGTTTTTCTTGAGATTTTAACGAGAATTTTGATTTTTTTAGTGGAAAATTATTGTGCGCTTTTTTGAAATTTTAGTTGGAGTGTTGTTTAATAGTCGCGGGTTCGAATCCTGAGTCGAATAATTTTTTTTTCTTATAAATTTTAAAGACTTTTTTAACAAAAATTATTGAAAGAAAATTCAAACAAAAAATTGTAATTTAATGATAAAAAAAATTTTTT
>JZSA01005915.1:0-33856 GCA_000956155.1 Cotesia vestalis
ATCGACCTGATCGAAGGATTGAGAAATCTTCGACAGTCAATGCATAAACACGACATTCATTCGCTTCGCTGTGCAAAGCAGGGGGACGAATTTGACGATTTAGACATAAAAGCCTATTTATTACACGAATTAAGAGACTGTCCAATAACAATTACCTTGTGCGAAGGGAACGTTGAGGTACCAGACGAATCCCTTCGAACGAAGATAATTGAAGAAAATCATAACAGCTTAATAGGGGGACACAAAGGCGTAGTAAAAACGTATCGGCGTATTCGCGAAAAATATTACTGGCCAGGAATAAAAGACAAAATCTACAATTATATACGAGCATGCGAGATATGCCAGAAAAATAAACTCACGCGAATAAAGACCAAACAGCCTATGTCCATCACAGACACACCCTTTGAACCTTTTGAAAAAATTAGTATAGATACGGTAGGACCCCTACCCATGACCCCTGACGGGAACGTACATATCTTAACAATTCAAGATAATTTTTCCAAAGCCGCTGCGGCAGTTCCTCTCCCTGATATCAGAGCAGTAACCGTTGCAGATGCTTTATTAAATCATTATATCGCCCTTTATGGGTGCCCTCGCGTAATTTTATCAGATAAGGGCACCTCATTTACAAGCAAATTAATTCAACAGCTAGCCAAAGCGCTGAAAATTCAAAGAATAACAACTTCTTCTTACTATCCTCAATCGAACGGAGCCTTGGAGCGATCTCACCAGCCTTTAGTCGACTACCTCCGGGCTTATGTAGATAAATTCAGTAACTGGGATCGGTATGTCCCAATGGCAATGTTAAATTATAATGCCACCGTAGATACAGCCATGAAATTTACACCATACGAAATTTTATACGGAAAAAAAGCTAGAAGCCCGACTCAGTTTCCGGATTTTAGTAAAATTGAAACATATAACGATTATTTAGCAGATTTAATTAGTCGAATATCCGAAATTCAACGAATATCCGCGAAAAATTTAACCAAAGCAAAACAGGAATCAAAAGTCCGATTTGATAAACATATCCATCCGGCAAAATTTAATATAGGAGATCTCGTATACACGCTAAAAGAACCTAGAAAACAATAAACTAGACCTTTATTATACCGGCCCATACGAAATAGTTGACATAAATGAAATGGGAAATTTAATTATTGAAAAAGAAAACGGGAAACGGAAATTAATACACCCGAATAAGGCTAAAATAGCCAGCCGCGAAAAATTTGACTAAAAAGGAACCCAAGTTGTTTGTTTAAGAATATATAACAGCCAATACAAATTCGACATGAAGGCCGTAGTACTCCTCTTCCTGGGGCTTGTATACCTAGCATGGATCACCAGAGAATCAACGAAAATAGACCTCATTGCCCCGAGTCTTAACCTATCCTTGGAAACGTTAAACTCGAGCCTGAAAATCAACAACGCAGCTCCAAATTCGTTCACATAAGACCAAGACCCAGCCACGATTATCGACAAATTTGAACCTTGGGGCCAAGCACTGGAAGAAAACGAAGAAAAAATGTCATTAATAGCCCTGGATCATCAAAAAGAAGAAACCAGTCGGAAAATAACTATCGGAACGGTATCAACCATTGGAGTAATATCACTTATAATTGAGGGGATATCCATACAAAAAAACTATCCGCCGATTCCTATTGAAACCTCGCCAGGCCGGCAGAAAAGATGAAAATCCAGTCGTAATCGAGCTGAAAATAATCAAAGAAAAAACATTAAGCCTGCCAGAAGTCAACAAACTACTTCCAACAAGAACTAATACCGACAACGAGAAGAACGTCTCCATAGAAACAAAAGTAACAACGAAAGAAACTCCTGAGACCATCGAAACACCAAAGAAGCCGAAAACATCCCGACTGAGAGACTGCAAATCACCAATTTAAACGACAAACCCAGCATCAACACCGTAGAACTTAAGCTCATTAATTAAAGAATTATTACATAAACAAACTGATGACTCCTTTGCGGAAAAAGTAAGAGAATAATTTAAAATAATAATAATAAAAAATTTTGATCTCCAAGAAGAATTTCATCTTAACAAAAAAAAAAAATTTTTTTCTTTATTGCCAAAAACGAGCCAACAGTTTTCATAAACAGTTTAATTAAAAAAAAAAAAAATTGCTTATTTCTATATACAATGGATAGTATAATGAAAATCAGTAAGTTAATCCAAATTCTGAAAAACAAAGTTTTGCTGCTTAAGACTCACAAGACCGAAGATAAAATTATCTCCGACCTTGAGGGGACGAGCGAGAATAACGCAAAACGCCGACCGAAAATTTTTTTTTCTTACTTTAAAAACAAAATGTCTACAATTCTCTTACTAAAATTTTCATTTTACTATTTATATTTTTATATTATTGTACTATTATACTTTAGTTATATATTTATATCCTATTATTATATCGAATATCATAATCACTATTTTTCATATTTGTCATATATCAAACATTTTTATATTTTATAACCAAGAATTCAACAGAGAAATATATATATATATATATATATATATATATATATATATATATATATTAATTATACTTTATATAATACTTTAATATTAATTATATTTTATAATAACTTTAAGAAGATCGAGCTAACGTCACTCATTTTTAATTTCCTTTCAGAAATTTTTCTCATACAAAACTAAACTAATATTTTAAAAAGTACACGCACTTAATGAATACCAGTAAAATAAAGTGAAGTAAGTAAAAGAACAGGGAGAGTCATCTAGGGGTAATTATAACAGGGCTGCTAAGACGTGCCGCCTCCAATGCATGCTGTATACACGTATATACATATACCTATAGTTACACTCCTCTCTCTATTACCCCCTTTCAAAATTTAACTCCAAAAATTTTATTCCTATCTAAACTTAAATATTTTCTATCTATTTAAAATCTTTTTTTCTTCTCCTCATTTTCCTTTTTTTATGTTTCGAATTTTTCTCTCTTATTTCTTTTTATCTATTTATTTTATTCTTATTAATTCAAATGTTAATTCAAATTCTACTTACCTTTTTGTTTCCGTTGTAACTCCTAATACTAGAATTATTATTACAAAAAAAAAAGAAGGGGAAAAGAAAACATTTTTTTTTCATATATACTAGTCACAAAAATTAAGGGATATAAAAAAAATTCCAAATTTTTGGGTAATTTTCAACAAGCTGTAACTCCGAGGAAAATGGTCGTACAAAAAAAAAGAAAAAAGCAAATTGTAGCTCCAAGTGTTTAGATTTCAGATATGACCATGAAAAATTTTTGTCATGTCGAGGTCTAGAGAAATCCTAAGAAAACTACCGGAAAAAAATTTTTCCAAATTTTTTCTCGTCTAAAAAAAGGTCCACGGGCTTCAAAAAAATTTTTTTGATTGTTTTGTTCAACAGCTCTCTTAGAGAATTTAATATTCTTTAATTTGGCGTATTCAGAAAGCCTGTACGACGATTTGCCGCGGAGTTATCGTCAATCAAAGCGAAAAAGTTCTTTTTGACTTTGATATTCAATAACTCCGGAAATAATAATCGTACAGGAAATCGAAGGAGGGTTTTGAAAACTGTATGATATTTTCTATAAGAAAATGTAAACATCTTTTAGAAAAAAAAATTTTTTTTTAATTGAAAACTCGGACTGAAAAAAAGACAAAAATTCGCATAATTAAGGATATTTGGATAACTTGGTATAACTTTGGATAAAATGGATAAATGAAGGATATCGTCGGTAATTTTTTAATCTCAAAGTGTCTCCTAAAATTCCTCAAAAATTCAAAGCGCTGCGATTTTTTTTTCATTGTGCCCCGAAGCTTCAAATTCTTTGTTTTTGCAAAAATCACCATTATGAGCAATTTTGTGATTTTTATTCATTTTTTCAATGAAGAAAATTTTTTCTCTCTAAAATCTTTATTTTTTCGATTAACGTAGTTCCAGCGTGGTATAGTATAATCAGACAATTTACTATAGATAAATATTTAGAAGCCTCGGCACACAGACATTCACACATACAATTACATATGGTTAGTTTCAGTGATCTGGCAACGTTGCTCTGAGTGTTCATGTATTTTTGTTTATGGTCTCAGTATGTACAAATAATATCGCGCTTTAAAATAATAGTATCTATTACTTAATTAAAAAGATGCCCAAGCAATTACGGCACCAAGGTCAATTTGTAAAAAACAAAAATTTATCTAAAAAATTGTCTTTTAATTCTGATATGACAAAGGCCAAAGAAAAGAAAAAGAGTAAACTGAAAATAATAACCTAGAAGGTAGGCGCATTGTGGAATACTCAAAGCTTGGTAAAAATTTAAAGTGTTTTAAATGTCGACAAGTGTTGAGTTTAGAAAATATTGAAAAAGAACAACTTCGTGGTCTACATTCACAATTATGGATAAAATGTGAAAATTGTTTTTGTGTCACTCAAGTTATGACAGGAAAAGTGCATGACGGAAATAAAAATTCCAAGGTTTTTGATGTGAATTCAAAAATTGTACTTGGTAAGTTAGTGTCAATAAATAAGTACAATATATGTTACTAATAAAAAAAAGATTTTCAAATATTTATAAAAAACTAATCAAAAATTTTAATTTTAGGTGCGGTACATGCAGGTGTTGGTCACACAGCTTTGAATAAAATTTTAGCATGTCTTAATGTACCGCAAATCTCTGACACTTTATTCAAGCGATATGAGAGAGAAGTGGGTCCAGCCATCGAAAAAGCTGCTGAGGAAAGCTGCAAAAAAGCAGCTCAAGAAGAACGACACTTAATAATAGAAAATATTGATAAATTGTGCGAAGAATTGTAAGAATAACTTTACTTATCAATTCTAATTAATAATCATGTAGAATTCATTGCAATTCATTAATTTCCTGAGCTGAAATTATCTTTAATATTTTTTATTGAATTATTGTTCATCAGTCTTAGATATAACTAATTGTATATAAAATCAAAATGACATTTTTTTGTCAACGACATTGTTTATAGATTTTTTAAATATTATTACTTGATGTCAATACTGAATTTAATAAATTTCCGAAAGTGTAGATCAGAAATATTAATTATCAATTTTTAATTTAAAATTTTTTGAATTTTAAATGTTTTAATGAATGTTTTATAATTTTTTACTTAAAATTTTTTGAATTATAATTGTTTTAATAATATTTATAATTTTTTATTGTAAATTTTTTGAATTGTAAATGTTTTAATGAATTTTATAATTTTTTACTTAAAATTTATTGAATTGTAAATGTTTTAATGAATTTTGTAATTTTTTATTTAAAATTTTTTGAATTGTAAATATTGTAATGAATTTTATAATTTTTTATCTGAATGGATTTGTCTGCGTTCAGAAGGAAAGAACATAATGTATTGTAATGTAATTCTGATGATTGAATCTAATTTTTTTTTCATCAATTTAATAAATATAAATAATACTACAACAATGAATAAATTCTTGTTATTTTGAATCCATCCTAATTAACATAATTTAATATTTCCAGACCTCAAGAAATTGTTGAAGAGATTTATCCTCATTTTAATAATCTTAGATTAAATAACCCTCCAGAACAAAATTTGGTATCCGAAAATTTAGATGAAGCAGCGCATTCAAAAATTTTTGATTCCAGTATTAGTGAAATAATTAACATCGTAGTTCCTTACGACATGGGCTGGAGTAAGCGTGGCAATGGGCGAAGCTATGATAGCTTGAATGGCTATGGATGTATCATAGGGTTTCTTAGCGGCAAAATTTTGGATTATGGAACTCGTAATCGTAAATGTAAGCTATGCAGCAATGGCCATCCTAAGACCGATCACGACTGCCGTGAAAATTTCCATGGTAGTGCAAAAGCTATGGAACCTAATGTTGAAGCGGCTTTAGTATATGACAGTAAGATTTTAAAAAGCACAGGATTGAGCGTGCGAGTTGTCGTTGGTGACGAAGATAGTTCAACCATCGCATCTGTGCGTCGTGGGACAATTAATAAAATATTTAAATTAAGTGACAAAAACCACTTGCAAAAATCATTTCAAAGCGACCTTTATAAACTTAAGCCAAAGTACAAAGAACTAGCAAGAAAAAACACTATTCCTCATTTGAAAAAGTGTTTTAATTATGCTATTTCTCAAAATAAAACTCAGAGCTCTAAATTAGCAAGTATTTTGAAAAGTATTCCTGATCACTTTTTTAACCATCACGAAAACTGTGGAGATTGGTGTAAACGTGGAGCGTTTAACGATACATCTAGCCAAAAGGTTATCCTGAAAGATCCTGAGCTATACACTCATTTGTATAATCTCTTTGGCAAATATGCTAATAATGCTCACAAAATCGCTTTCGCTGCTTCAAGTCAAGCTAATGAGAGCGTTAACAATATAATGGCTCACAAAGCTCCAAAAAGTCAGTGTTATTCGATGAGCGAGTCAAGTGATTACCGCTATGCAAGTGCTGTGTGTAGCAAAAATGATGGTGAGAGTCATTTACTGGAGGTTTATAAAATTTTAACTTTGTCACCAGGAAAAAATACAGAATTATATGCCTCCAGGTACGACAAGAAACGACGGGATAGAGCTAAAAAAGCTAAATTGCTCTCAGCTAAAGTACGCCGGAATCATCTGGCAGAAAACAGAGAAAAACTACGTAAGAAAAACGAGAAGACAGAAGGTTTGCAATATGAATCAAACTGCGGTTTCACTAATGACAATAATATTAATGAAGTTGTTGACGCTAACATAGCATCAATTTGTCAAGATAATTTTCTAATAACTTTAGACAACTGTGATATAGTTTACTTTGACTTGGAAACATCAGGTTTTGGCAAATCTAACGAGATTCTGCAGATTGCAGCAATGTATGAAGAACACGAGTTCAGTATTTATATTAATCCAACCAAAGAAATCTCTTCAGAAGCATCACTTCATACTGGATTACGAAATATTTCTGGACAATTATACTTGCGTGATAAGAAAGTTGAAACAGTTCCCCTGAAAGATGCATTGTCATCATTTTTAAAATTTTTAGATTTATCACCAAAACCTTGTGTGTTAGTTGCACATAATTCATCGTTTGATTCGTCATTTTTTATACGAGCTGTTATACAGTGTAATATGATTTTAGAATTTAAAAAAATTGCAGGGTTTAGTGACTCATTGTCGTTATTTGAAAAAAGACTCGCTACTAGGAAAGGTCCAGGTCAATTTAAACTTGGCACTTTAGCTAAGGACTTTTTGAAAATTGAATCAACCGAAAACTTTCATGAAGCTCTTTATGATGTAAAAATTTTGAAACAACTAGTATTGTCTGTCTTAAATATTGAAAAAATTTACGAAAATACTAAGTCATGGACATCATTATTGACTCATACACGGGAAGAGGAAAAGTCGAAAATCATGCTGCTGCAATTAAAGCCCTTAAAAACTGTTTTAACACCTGGTATTCTTAAGAAAATGGCAATTGCAAAAATGACGTATGAGTCACTTACAACTACGTTCAATCATCTTGGAGAAAATGGCATTGTTGATTTAATGTCAAGTAAATTAGAAAATGGAAAACCTACAGTAACCAAAAATAAGAGAATAATTAATACACTTATTAATTTTTTAAAACCAAAAATTGAGTGAAATAAGTTATTTATTTATATACGACCCAAAGTTTATTTTAAAGTTATGTAACTTATGTTACATTTTTATTTAAATATATTTAAATATTTATATCGTCATTAAAGTTTTATGTTCTAACTTTGTGTTAATTTTTTTATAAAATATATAAGTTTCAAAGATTTAAAAAGTATCATATTTATTTATTTACTTATTTATTTAATCGTTTTTTTATTTACAACTAATTTAAATGGTGATTTTAATATGTTAGTTACGCAGCTGAATTTTACTAAAATCGTGAAAGATTTGAATTTCCCGCTTTTTATTCTACACTATTTCAGAGAGCGTTGCGCACAGCGTTGCCAGATCACTATAATCTGTTGAGTGAGCAGGTTGAAAATGGATCGAAAATTAATTTTTTTAATTATTATATCTCGATAATAAAACGGTGAGGTGATATTTTTATTTTTTTAACTTATTCTAAAATCATTTCTCAACACTCTCCTAGTTTTTTTTCCAATTCTGTCGAGAGAATTTTTTAATATAATAAAAAATAGTTGGAGAGACCGGACATTTTACATGCTTTAAATGGGACATGACCCTCAAAATCACGAACTTTGTCTTTAAATATCTCGCGATCTAAACGGTCAAAAATTATTAAATTTTAGGAATTCATAAATAAAGCTATTATAAACCCGAGAAAAAAATTTCCGCCAAATCTGTCGAAAAGTGATTTCATGCTGGAACTACCTTAAAGAGATTGATTTTTTAAAAAATTTAAAAAAAAAAAAAAAAAAAATTTTCAATTTTTTTCGAAAACTCGGAAGAAACACGGAGTTTCAGCAGAGAATACTCCGTCATAGAGTTTTCTCGGGATACTGACGGAGTTTGGGCGGTGTTTCAGCGGAGGTAACGCGGAGTATTGTGTGCAGTCACGACACAAGATTTTAACGGCGTTCTGTCGGGTTTTTCTTGGAATATTGCAAGTGTTTTAACAGAGTATTCACGAAATATTGTCGGTGTTCTCACGAAATATCTGCTGAGAATTCATGGAGTATTGGTGGAGTTTTCGCGGAGTATTGGTGGAGTTTTCGTGGATTATGCACAGAGTATCACCAGTGTTCTAGTGGAGTATTCGCGGAATTTTTTTGGTGTTGTCGCAGGGTTTCATTGGAGTTTTGTCGGTGTTTTCGGGACGTTTTTCTGATGAAATTTCAGTCAAGTATTCGCGGAGTATACACGGAGAGTTACCAGTATTCTAGCGGAGTTTTTCTATAGTATTCTCGTAGAGTTTTTATTTAAAAAATGACTTATTTATTTCAATTCTTAGTTATATGTAATAGATATTAATAAATAATTGGTCAAATGTTGAGAAGAAAGTTACAAGCTATACTGACACGTATAAGCATTATACTGTAACAGTTTTACCTGTTCAGGTTAGCCCCTAATCAATTTATAAATAACTACCCTTGTAAAAATTTTTCAGACTTTTCTCTAACAAACCCTTAAGAACTCTGAGAAAGTCTTTAGAAGTCTTTGGAAGTCTTTTTCCGAAAAAAGTCCGGAAAATTTCCACAAGGGTAACAAAATTAACAACAACAATAATTATTAGGGCGCCACCAGGATTTTTAATCACGGTTCCTGGAATCGGTCCAGAGCTGAGAATTCTTATCCTAGGGTAAGAGAGAGCCTAACTGTCGGCTGACCAGGACCAACGAGTCTCTCAGCCTAACTGTCGGCTAACCAGGACCAACGAGTCTCTCTGCGCAAAGACTGCAGTGCGACAGAGACCGTCTAGCCTAACTATCGGCTAACCAGAACTGAACCACTATTATATAAGCCTGTCAGCTAACCAGAACTAATTAGTTACTCCGCACAAAGACAACAGTGTAACGGAGATCGTCTAGCCTAACTATCGGCTATCCAGAACTGACTTAACACTATTAACACTCTCTATCACGCATGACCCACACTAATCTTCACACACATAACCCACAGTTGTGATGATTTTATTTTATAAATTTTATTATAACAAAATCGATGGTAATTAGACTCAATTAAAAATTTCGATTAATTATTCAATCATTAGTATCAATTAAATAATAAATTCTCAATTAACAATTAATTTGAACTAGCATTAGATTTCAATTCCTAATTGTAAATTTTGGTTCGGTATTAAAATATCAATTAAATTAAAATTATAGGATCAGATTAAAATTCCTGTCTACTTTACTAACATAGTCTTAATGGTATAACAATAATTATTTGACTCGAGATATTTTAATACCTTGAATTAACTTTTGTCAATTAAATTAATCACGATATAATTTTTACAATCAACTCCAAAATTAATTAATATAAAACTGACGATTAATTAGTTATAACTAGAGTTCTCTGTGAAAATTTCCAATAAAAATTAACTAATTTCTTGGACTTAATATCCACGCTATTATTTTTTCAATTTGCAACAAAAATTCCAAATTATTTAATCCACGGACTTAATCCCAAGATCAATTAATTTATAATTAATAAATAAAATAATTTACGATATAACAATAATCCAAGAGTTAAATCCTAACATAATTTTCAATAAATTCTGAATAATTTTCTAATTTGTAAAAATCGACAAAAGTCGAAACATTCAAATTCTTTGCTAGAACATTCGCTAGCTTAGTTGTCTTTGACCTCGGGTGTTGGAATTTACTGCGACACAAAATTTCACGAGTAAAAATGCTTGTCGATTATTTTTCAAGCAACAAAATTAATCATTTTTCTTGACTTAATTGTTATAAAAATTATAACAATTTATTAAGCGAATTTTTCAGATGTTAATTATTTTAAATGATTAATTTTTTAGTTGTTAAATTTTTCCCGCAAGGTCGATTGAGTGACTATCGGGTATAAGCCCCCAGGAAAATCATTCAATCCAAACTAACAAATGTTTTATTCTGATTAATTAAATAATCGTCGATTAAACGATCTAATTAATAATTAAAAAGGAGAAGTAACTGGGTAAACCGCGGTCCACTTCTTTCCCACAGAGTAATAATTGATACCTTGACGAATAATACGATGATCTAACTCTCTAATTGAAGATGAAGTCCTAGTTGTAGTTGGCTTCCTTCGTCTCGTCACTACTCCGGGGATCGGTCCTTTTGGATTTCCGTGGCACTAGGTCTGGCGGTCACACTACTTCTCCCTTTTCCACTGCACGGCTCACCTATTTTAACCCAAAACTACCCCCTCCTATTCTCCCTTTAGGCCCGAAGATCGAGACGCACCAGTGCTATGTCGAACAATTATCGATCTCCGGTTACTTATCGATTTAGGGTAATTTTACCCTGTTACAAGATCTTATACATAACAACTAAATTTAGGCTGACTTAACCATACAATAATCGTGGAACTGTTTGAGGACGAATCCGGAACGTTTTTCGTGCCTTGCTCTAACGATTTCCCGTTTGGAGCCATGGAAAGAAGAACCTTCCGCGTTGATACCTCTATAAACGAGGAAAACCTCAATGCCCAAATTCAAACTCTCGCTAAAGAATTACATGATGCGCTCCCATATTTTAACGGAGAGGGTCCAACCGCATTAAAAGATTTCGAATTATTTGACGGAATAGTAAGAAACTGGTTCCCCAGCATTCCAGCCAATAACCAGGGCTTTTTCGCACGCCGTGTAGCCCAAAAATTATACGGACGAGCCAAAAGATTAATCGAACATGCAGAACTAGCTTCCGTTGAAGATATTTTACTAATCTTAGGGCGAAAATTAAAAAGAGGTGACCCATATACCACGTGGCAGAAAAATCTGGCTGCTGCGGCTCCAAAAGAATATGAAAATATCGAAGATTTCTATTTTCGGTTAAGCTAATTAAATAATCGTCGATTAAACGATCTAATTGACAATTAATTAGGAGAAGTAACAGAGTATTAGTAAACCGCGGTCCACTTTTTTCCCACAGAGTAATAATTGATACCTTGACGAATAATACGATGCTCTAACTCTCTAATCGAGGGTGAAGTCCTAGTTGTAGTTGGCTTCCTTCGTCTCGTTACTACTCCGGGGATCGGTCCTTTTGGATTTCCGTGGCACTATGTCTGGCGGTCACACTACTTCTCCCTTTTCCACTGCACGGCTCACCTATTTTAACCCAAAACTACCCCCTCCTATTCTCCCTTTAGGCCCGAAGATCGAGACGCGCCAGTGCTATGTCGAACAATTATCGATCTCCGGTGACTTATCGATTTAGGGTAATTTTACCCTGTTACAATACTTATAATTTATCTTGACATGTCGTATAATACAAATTTCAAGTTTATAGTATTGCGATAGGGCTTAACCATTTTTCCAGCAATTACATCCTCTTAATTACTTGTTGGAAAAAAATACTAACAAAACGCCGTGGATACTCCGTAAGAACATTAGCAAAACTTCGTAGATACTTCGTGAGAACTCCTGCAATACTCCGTAGATACTCCGCGAGAACGCCGATGATACTCCGTGAGAAAACCGGCAGTACTCCGTGAAAACGCTGTTAAAACACGAGTAATACTCGATAAAAACTCCGACAAAATTCCACCGAAATTTCGTGTCGCAACTGCACATGAAACTCCGCGTTTTCTTCGCCACAACGCTGCTTAAGCTCCATCGATACTCCGAGCTTCAGCCAAGTTTACTCGAAGTTTTGACGGAGGTGCCTAAACCGCTAGGGCTGCAATAAGTGATGCCGAATTGAAAGAGGGAATTTTTGATCGACCCCAAATTCGAACTTTTTTTCAGGATACAAATTTTGAAGGAAAAATGAACGAAACAGAATAAGTAGCGTTGATAAGTTTCAAAAATATTTCACTAAACTTTTTGAGAAACAACAGAGATGAGAATTACAGCACGTTAGTTGATGAATTGCCACAAAACTACAACAATTTGGGATGTTTAATGAATCAAATTGCACTTTTCAGATTCCCATCTTAACCACTTCCCTAACAATTGTGGAGATTACAATGAAGAACAGGGAGAACGATTTCACCAAAACATAAGTGAAATTGAGTGTAGGAACCAAGGAAATTGGAATGTTAACATGATGGTAGGTTTTTGCTGGATGTTGAAGAGGGAAGTACCTGAAAAAAATCGGAATCGAAAGAGGAATCCGGTGCGTAGATTATTTGTTGATAAAAGAGTTCGATACAAACGAAAAAAAGTTTAGAATTTAAATGCACTTTCAACTTTCTTTATTGTATGCCTGTGAATTCAAAAATATGGTTTCTTACCTTCTTATCACTTGCTTGTTTTTAGTTTTCAAAAGTTTGTCAATTTTTCTCAAAAATCGAGAAGGTTTAGGCCTGTCATGAATATTACGTGCTGATATTGAGAGGGGGTGTTGTAAATGCTACAATAACGCCGCTAGTTACACGTCGAGCTGTCGGAGCAGCCCGTCTCCCCACTTCAGCGCGTATGAATTAATTTCATCCTCAAGTTACCCGGCAATAACGATATACGTATAAATATACTTTTCTTTACTTTGCTACTATATTACAATAAATAATTAATTACCACGAACATAATCTTATTATTTCACGTCAAGTTATGGGCCCAGCAAACGTCTGGAGAGTAAAAGATTTTTTTTGTGAAATAATAATAGTTTTTATAAAACCGCAGTGAGTCAAAGTGAACAGACATACAAATATGGCGAGCATGAACAGCAACAACATACAGGCGTTGTTAAAAGACAACTATGACACGTGGAAAATACAAATGGAAGCTCTACTAGTGCAGAAAAAGTTATGGAAATATGCCGAAGGAAATTCAACAAGGCCAACTGATGCGAGTGGAAACGAAGAAGCTATCACAAGATGAATAGAAGGTGACCAGTCCGCACGTGCAAGTATTATCTTGGCTATTGCGCCGTCAGAACTAAAAAGCATTAAAAATTGCAAAACGGCGCGTGATCTCTGGGAGAAGCTGGAAACTATCTACGCATCAAAGGGGCCGACACGTAAGGCAACATTAATGAAAGCATTATTTGTACACAAACTCAAAGATGGCGACGATATACACAAGTATATAGGTAATTTCTTTGATGTCGTTGACAAACTCGCATCCATGGAAATAGATATTAATGAGGACCTGCTCACGACTATGTTACTACACTGATTACCAACAAGCTTCGGAAATTTCAGGTGTGTAATCGAGAGCCGAGACGCTTTACCTAAGCCAGAAGAACTGAAAATAAAGATTCTAAACGAAGTTTTGGCTAGACAAGCAGATACAAGTGAAACAGAGAAAGAAGACAAGGCATACGCCGTTAAATCAAGGTCACAGGTACACACAAACAAAGGTAATAATAAAAATATGTATGGGGTCTGTTACAAGTGCGGTAAACCGGGACACTTCGCTAGAAATTGCCGAACTAGAAAAGGTAACCATCAACAGCGCGTGCAAGTACATGCAGCCGAGGACTTCTACGTTAAAGCTGAGAACCGAGAAGAAGCAAACAAGGTCCAAGGCGAGCCGAGACAAAGATGGTGTCTGGATAGTGGGTGCACCACCTACATGTGCGGTGACGACAGTATCCTAGAAAACAAGGTAACATGCGACTCAGTGTTGAAGTTAGCCACAGACGCGTCCACGGCGGCTAAGGTAAAGGGCGTGGCCAAAATAGCCATAAGTGGAGGACAAACACAGACGGAAAACCTACACGACACACTTTACGTTCCAAATCTGAGAACAAACCTTGTGTCGGTATCAAAGATCACCGATAATAAGATGAAAATCATTTTCAATAACAAAAGTGCAGTGGTAACTAACGCGGATGGTAAAACAGTCATGGTAGCTGACCGCATTGGCGATCTATACTTTGTACGAGAGAAAAATCACGCGGAACAAGCACAAATAGTTACCAGAGCCACGTCTCAAGTAAAACTTGTAACCAAGAATTCATCAAGCCTATGGCACAAAAGGCTCGGACATCTGCTTATGATTGGGGTCATAAAGTTATGTAACGACGAGTTAGCTACAGGAATAAATATATCACGAGAAGGGCAGAGTCAAGTATGTGAAGTGTGTTGTCGCGGAAAATTAGCGGCAAAACCCTTTGAAGAGAGGTCGAATAGAAGCAGAACACCACTAGAAATCATACATTCCGACATCTGCGGCCCCATGAGAACACTTACCAACGGTAGGGCGAGATATATGATAACATTCATCGATGACTGCAGTACGTGGGGCGAAGTATACTGCTTGAAGAGCAAAGATGAAGCTCTTGGTAAGTTTAAACAATTTAAAAATTGTGTTGAGACTTTCACTGGCCACAAAATTAAATATTTACCGAAATATAACGGCAGAGAGTACTGCAATAACAAATTTGAAGAATACCTGAATGAAGCTGGAATATCGACGAGATCATACGCACGGAGAGACGTGATTCAAAGATTCAAAAGGCAGCTGTAAGGATGCAGGAAGAGCTGAAAAATGAAAATCAAGTTTGCAGACTGAGGAAAGCCCTTTACGGCTTGAAACAATCCGGAGAAATATGGTACAGTTGCCTACGGGACATCTTGAGTAAAATAGGACTGAAACAGACTGTATCAGACCCGTGTGTCTTCACTAGAGAAGTACAGGGATTTATAATCTTCATCACGGTCTGGGTGGACGACATTCTAGTTGTAGCACATAATAAAGAGCTCCTCGAGCACGTGAAGAACAATTAAAGCAAGGAGCTAGAGATTAAAGACCTCGGCGACGCGAAATACTGTCTAGGGATTGAGATCGATCAAGGCGAGGGTATAAAATTACGCCAAAAGAAATACGTCGCTGAAATAATTAAAAGGTTCAATATGGAGGAAAGTAACGCAGCAGAAACACCGGCCAGTCCAGGTACAAAACTGGATGCAAAAACCGGCGTGAAAACAAACAAACCAGAAAAACGATATCCTTATAAAGAGCTGATTGGTTCTTTGATGTATCTGGCCAAATGTACTCGACCAGACATCGCACACACCGTGAGCATGCTAGCTCAATTTAACGACAGCCCACAAGATCACCACTGGGGAGCGGCCAAAAAGGTCCTTAGATATTTAAAAGGGACAATGGAACTTTCATTGCACTACCATAGACCCATGGGAAGACTGACAGCATACTCGGACTCCAGTTATGCAAACGACAGTAAAAATGAAAAAAAGTTTGGAAAATCCAAAAGTGCATGACTCATAATGCTCATTTAATTATGAAATATAAAAAGAAAAAAAAAATTTTAAAATAACTAGCAAAGTGATGCACAGGCGCCCCTTGTGGAATAAAATGTACATAATATCTATAGATATAGATATATCACCATCCATGTTAATTTTACATGGATATATATAGATATACAGTCTTGTAGTTTTCATTTTTTATGAATTGCAATTAAACGATACTGAATTAATTAATCATTCGCATTCAGTGACCTACAATCGTCGATTAGAATTTTTAAAAAAAAAATTTAACTCAAATAGTGGATTTTTTCACAAGTTACAGTGTTTCCGGGGTTTCATACATGACGGACAGCAAAATTTTTTGACCTATTTTGATGTTTTTTTCCGTTTCTGTTTTTTTTAATTAAAGATAGATTTAAATACTGTTCTGAACTCTAAAATTGTAAAAAAAAAATCTGGAAAACGGTTGACCCTAAAGGCCATCCCTGTAACTTCCCGCTAATTCCATGCTTTTGCGTTTAAAATTCCACCCAATACAACGTTTTTGAGCTCTTCGAGCTCAAAAATATAATTTCTTTGTTATTTGACTACTATTAGCACACCATTTATTTTTGATCTCTCCGAGCTTAAAAAGTAGCTGTTCTATGCTTTTGAGCTCTTCAAGCTCAAAAGTCCAATAAAAGTTTGATGATACACGATTTTTTCAATTGCACGCCTCATAAGCGGAGCGTTGAGGTAGTGCTCTACACTTAATATGTCAAAAAAAGCAGTTTTTCGAAACTTAAATTGAGTTTTTTATTACTTATATTGTACTTACAAGATAATATGAGTGCACGTATATCAATAAAAATAATGTGTTGAACACGTAAAATATAGTTTGAAAACAATTATTTAGTTTAACATAGTAAATAAATTGATTAAGAATAGACGTCCGTGTGTCTGTGTTTATGGATCCGTGTATGTGGCAAGGAAATTGGTCGAAAAAATTATCGTACCAGAATAATTTTTTTTTAATCATCTAAAGTATCGCAAGGCGTTG
The DNA here is from genome assembly GCA_000956155.1 of Cotesia vestalis. Lineage (NCBI taxonomy): Eukaryota > Metazoa > Arthropoda > Insecta > Hymenoptera > Braconidae > Cotesia > Cotesia vestalis. The sequence continues at coordinate 16,841 of JZSA01005915.1, forward strand.
TTTCTCAATTAATATCAACGTTTAATTCACTATCGTTTAATTATTATTGATAAAAAAAAATAAAATCTGACTGTGTATTTGTAAATCTATATTTATATACAATATGAAGACAATATGAAGACTAGCCTTAAGCCGTGTGTAAGAAATTGAGATTGGCGCATGCGGTATGTAACATGGAAAACAGTTGACCCTAAAGGCCATCCCAGTAACTTCCCGCTAATTCCATGCTTTTGCGTTTAAAATTCCACCCAATATAACGTTCTTGAGCTCTTCGAACTCAAAAATATAATTTCTTTGTCATTTGACTACTATTAGCACACCATTTATTTTTGATCTCTCCGAGCTTGAAAAGTAGCTGTTCTATGCTTTTGAGCTCTTCAAGCTCAAAAGTCCAATAAAAGTTTGATGATACACGATTTTTTCAATTGCACGCCTCATAAGCGGAGCGTTGAGGTAGTGCTCTACACTTAATATGTCAAAAAAAGCAGTTTTTCGAAACTTAAATTGAGTTTTTTATTACTTATATTGTACTTACAAGATAATATGAGTGCACGTATATCAATAAAAATAATGTGTTGAACACGTAAAATATAGTTTGAAAACAATTATTTAGTTTAACATAGTAAATAAATTGATTAAGAATAGACGTCCGTGTGTCTGTGTTTATGGATCCGTATATGTGGCAAAGAAATTGGTCGAAAAAATTATCGTACCAGAATAATTTTTTTTTAATCATCTAAAGTATCGAAAGGTGCTGTTTTTCAATTAATATCACCGTTTAATTCACTATCGTTTAATTATTATTGAAAATACATAGTAATTCTACTGTACTTTACCCGATCCAGGCGCCGGTCTTACGCCTTAAACTACTTGGCTACACCGGCTGGTAAATATAATAAATATAATTTGTTAATATAATTTTTGTTAAATTATTTGCAATCAAATGATATTTATCAAGTTGTCATCCTACCAACAAAAAACAATAACTTCCTGATTTTCGAAAATTTTCAATTTTCTTAGCGGGAAGTTGAAAAAAAATAAAGCTATTCGATGCTTTTGAGCTCTGAGAGGAGAGCTCTTAGAGGAAAGATTCCTTTGCTAGTTACAAGCTTCAGTTGTTCAGGGTCAAAATAAAACTTTCGTGTGATTTTTATGTCATCGTCAGTCAAGTAAGATGAAAGTTTATCAATACTCGATGCCATGAATCTAATTAAGTCAATGAATCTAAGATGAATGTTGGTACCGTCTACAGTTTTAGTAAGTGCAATGTACTTTTCTTTATTAATAGGTAATATTTCTACTGAACTATTGAAAACTGTCGCTACACAGAAGCTCCTCTGAATTACCACGGTAAAGTGACAGTGATCTCTTACTTTCTTATCATTGGCAGATTTAAACGGCTTATTGTAGGTATGACAATTCACTGCTTCATTAAACGACTTTTGTTCTTCATCAGTCAACTTTGGTAGAGGTTTTGGACTTTGTAAATAACCACTGACTTGGTGGCTTAGAAATTCAAGCTCTTGTACAAACCATGTAATACAATCTTGTGAAGGATTTAAATTGAACTTGGACAGTGAATTGTCATAACTGCAATGTAAGTAATAAGCTATACTGTGAGGTGTATGCTTTTGAATATCTTCTGTTTCCTCCTCCAGGATGCTTTCAAGATCCGCGTATGCAACAAACGGTACAGGATCTTTGTATTTATGATCTCTGAATGATAGCATTTTATTTTTTTCAGTGGGTAGAGTCATTCTGATTTTGTTATGATAAGGACAATCAGATTGGTGTCTCTGAAATAATGCCTCTTGTTCGAAGTGACAAAGACAACGATCGCAGAAGAATAATTTGTAAAGACCTTTTTTGATAGTATTTCCTACTAATCGAGAAAGATTTATCCACGAGAAATTAAATATAGGTTTGTGATTTTCAATACTATCATCTTTGTTCAATGTCATGATTGTTTCGATCATGAACAAATGAATAGTATCTTTCTGACACTCAAGATTTGAATTCAAGTCCTATACCATACACATTAATCCTCAAATCATTCATTTTTTCGAATAATGGTATGTCCTTTAGTTCTATTGGAAATGTTATTCCTGTATGGTCCAATACTGAGCTGGGATATGGATATGAAGATGGTAAATTCTTATTTGATTTGACTGGATATAAAGCTGCTACGATACACCTAAGGAAGCAATAGTGATCCTTGTTTATTATATTCACTACACCTTCTGTCTTCCGGATGTCACCTGGGACTTGTACAAACGTTGAAATTCCAGCTTGAAGTGGTGTATATCTTGCAATGTTAACATCCAGGTCGAGAGTTTTTAACAGACTCCAACCTGACTAATTTTCTTGAAGATCATCAACTTTTCTCAACGTTTGATTCGACCACGCTTTCTTACAACCATTTATGTAATGATGTTTCAGCCAAAATTGTAGAGCTCTTACTTTGAAATGACTTGGTCTCTACAAAAATAGCATCATTATTATGGCATTCAAATCGACAAAGAAGTAGGGTGTTTACTTTCAGACTTCCATGCTGTTGCATGGCTTCTTAAACTTTTTCAATGACCAAGTCTTCAGCATCGTTTAAGAAGGTCTTCAAGTCAGTGTGACGAAGATTGGTGACACATCCCGTCTTGATTCTACCCTCGAAAGGGCTCTCCATGTCCTGCCACTTGATGGTTGCAGCTTGATTACCAAGGTCACCATTAACAATTCGATGACTCAATCCTAAAAATTTTTTTCCATAGGTGTTCAGCAGTGGAATGTTTGATTTTAGACAATGCCGGGGATGAAAGTTTGATGTTGGATCGAGTAGAATGGTGTTGTAGTACTGAGCATTGTTCTCGCAGATATCAAACTACCTCAAACTTGTAAGTTGAGGAACTTGATCAAGCTGGTAGAGTTCTTCAAATGCTGTGATGACTGATGAAACCAAGTTATTGATCGAATCCATTTTTGACTGGAAAAGTTTTCTCACAAAGTCTTTTTAAAGAGAGTCGTAAAGCGCTCAGTAAAAATTCGTTCTTGCAACACTTGGTTGTAGATTCCGTACTTCCAGAGGCTCTTCACTGTATAACATTCACTTTAATAATGAAAATGCTCGTGAAGATACCTGCTTTCATATGCTCGCGATTCCGTCAGTCTTTCTTCAACCTCCACCACAAATCATCTGTTGCGTCATTTTTTTCTGACGTTATTATCCCGATCTCACTAAAAACCGTTTCTTACACTACTTACCAACAACCAATCGTGGCTTTCCACGAGTGATATTATATAAACACAGCGAGTTTCCAGTAGTTCAGTTCTAATTCTCTCTCCAACTTGGAATAATATTAACTATGATTTAATTGTACCAAAAATGTGGATAAAACCATTTCAGCAATCAATAGATTTGATTACTTATTTGAAATTAGAGCTTGCAAGAATGCATGATGATGGACGAAGATTTACATCGATGCCAGCAATAACCATCAATAATCAGCCAGCATATCTGATATTGAACCATAATGTCGAAGCCTGGTGGTTCCAGATGTATTGCCATCCTAAGTTTGAAAAAAATTATGTTATTCTTGAGGATTACGCAGTTAATCTTTTTTTAAATCTCTATGATCATATTATTGAAGCTCCACCATCAGCAGTAATATCTGACGATGTTTTATCACTACCACCACTACTAGCACCAACACCACCATCACCACCAAGCAGTTGCGGACGCCGAGTTAGATTTCACTCATCAATTGATACTTTCTCACCAACTCGTCAACGACGACGTTTAAGATCAACACCAACACAACCACCACCACCATTATCAAGTGATTCATCAACATCTTCATCTAAAAGTTCAGATGGTGAAGAAAATGATTTAGTGATGGGTGTTGAGTATAATGGAAACGATGTCATACCGATAGACTTGCAAGAATTAAGATATTCTATAGGAGAAGAAACTGAATTCGCATTACCAAACGCGAAACAGGCGATGAGAATGAATGTAATCAATGTTTGAGTGAGCCATATTTTCCGCAACTATCAAAGTTATGTATTTAGCCCCGCTGCGCTAAACAAAGTTTCCTCTTTACGCCTTCGTCGGGGAAAAAATAGTATACACTCCTCGGGAAGTAAATAAAAAAGCCTCAGATCACATGTTTGTTGACCTCGGCTTCGCCTCGGCCAACAATTGCATGTGCTCTGAGACATTTCTTACTTTACTTCCCTAGAGATGTAATATACTATATACTCAGATAAATAAGCATAAGTAAATACTTTAATTGTCATTTGTTTTTTGTTTTAAGTTAAGCTGACTTTGAATAAAGAAAATTAAAAAAGAATTGAAATTACAACTCATGGTTATTGAATGTAATTTCTACCCTATTTATTATTATTATTATTTTCAATTTATATATAATTATAGTTTACAGTTATAATTTATATGATTAATAAGATAAATAATAATAATTATTATTTAGTGTGAGGAGTGTGGATTTAGCGCCTTGCTTTTCATTAATTTTCATTAAAAATCGGGAAGCTATTAGATTTACCCCGTTTTTCTAAAATCGAGATTTCATTGGATCTCGACGTTTTCAGGTCCTAGGAAGATTTCCTGACTGTTTCCGCAATGATGTCCGTATGTCTGTGTGTGTGTATTTTTCTTTTTTCTTTTTTTTTATAGAGGAGGTAAAATACATTTATGTATACCAGGACTAGGTGTTTGACTGGGTATGTCGAACTCAGAAGTCAATATTATTTTGCAACAATACCGACTAAACATCCTCCTCTCTCTTTTCCCCATAGATGTTAAGGGGAAGACTGGAAAAGAACCGCGTTAGCATTACTTTCAGACGATGTTGCGTCTTACGACGCATACTTCTGGGTTCTTCTAGACGCGTAGGCTGCGACAGCTGACCAGTTTTCTTTTTTTTTGATTATGCAGGTTACCAAGCTCTCAGGAGAGAGCGTGGTGCCAGTTGTTTCTTCGGTGCTGCTTTTGTAGTCCTTCCACCGATCACACTTGAATAACATGCTTTCGGCGTCGTCGATTTTGTCTGGGCAGTATTTGCATATTGGTGTGCTGTGCAAACCCATCTTAAATAGATAGGCATTGAAATGCCCATGTCCCGTCAATAGCTGTGTCAGGAGGAAGTCCGTGTACTCGTGCTTGCGAGAAAGCCAGACGTTGATGTTTGGGATCAGGCACGCCGTCCATCTGCCCGTCCCTCTAGATGTCCATCGGTCCTGCCACTCTTGCTGCGTTTCCGCCTTTATCCTCGTTCTTGCGTCTTTCATATTTTCGTCACTGTTTTTAGCGTCATGGAGTTTTGCTCTCTCAAACGCTAGTAGGTCGATGGTGCAGGCAACCCTGAGAACGCCTCGCCGCTGTACTGCTGCTATTTTTCGCCGATATGTATTTTGCTTCAATATGTCTGCCCATATTTCTGCTCCATAAAGCAGTACCGAATGAACTGCTTCTAGAAGAACTCTTTTTGGTTCTTGGTCCAATAGTGTTCGTCATGATTCTTTCTAGGCTAGACGACGTCTTGCTGGCTTTCTTGCATCCACTGTCGAGGTGTTCGCAGAAAGATAGTTTTTCGTCTATTGTTATCCCTAGATAGCATAGGTGCCTTGTTGTAGTCAGTTTTGTTCCATGTCCACAGCGAATGGTTTTCGGAACCATTTTTGACATGTCAGAACAACTATCTCGGTTTTATGCTTGGTGATTTTTCGGTGATGTTTATCAAGCCAGGTCTTGACGGCGTCAATGGTTTCCCGAACCAGTAGTTTGGCCTCCTCTACGCTGTCTGCTACTATCGTGGCCACCCCGTCGTCTGCGAAGCCCGTTAGCTCTACTTGCTTTGGTAACGGGATTTCAAGAAGCCCGTCGTAGTTTCCATAGATCGGGCCCCATTATTGAGCCTTGCGGCACCCAGCGGTTATGGCGTATTCTTGTGGGCCTTCCGTAGTTTCCGCTATTGGCATTCTTTCGTCCAGGAAGTTGTAGACTAGTGCCAGATTCTCTGGCTCTATGTCAAATTTGTGCTCTAGAGCGTCTAAAATATCTCCCCAATTTGCGCTGCTAAAGGCGTTTTTGACATCTAGCGTGAGGAAAAGACTTTACGACCTTCAAGGCTACTAAACCATGCTTGTTTTGCTGTCTTTATGACTTTTTCAATCGCTCCGACTGTCGAACGACCTTTCCGGAAGCCATGTTGGTTGAAGGCAAAGCCTCTGGCCCGGTCGATGTCGTTACGGAGTCTTCCCTGTATGAGCTTCTCGAGCAGTTTTCCAGCAGTATCGAGCATGCAGAGTGGTCTAAACGACGAAAGTGTTACGGGGGCTCCCTTACCTTAGTCTAAGAAAACCAATCTCTGCCGCTGTCAGACCGCGGGAAACCTGCCAGTTGCCAAGCATGCATTGTTCAGGAGTATGTCTGGATATTTTAGGGCTACAGTCTTGATTGAAGACGTCGGAATGCCATCAGGGGCAGGTGCCTTTCCCGTCTTGAGAGACTTTGCCGCCTCTTGCTTTAGTTGTAAAAGGTGTTGGTTTGCCATCTTTTCCGTAATGTCTTTTTTCCCGCGGCGGGTTTTTAGGAAACAGCTCCGCTACAATGCTATCCATTATGGCAGGAGACTTCGGCACTTTTGGTGAAGCCTTTCCAAGTCGTTTAGTGACAATTTGGAAGGCTTTACTCCGGATGTCATTGTCGAGTTCGTTACAGATCTCTTTCCACAACATCGCTGTTCTTGCCTGTGGAAACTCCGGTTTTTCAGCTGTGGCATAGAGACGTCACATGCAGCAGAAATCTCCTTCAACGTATTTAGTATTGTCTTTTCTGTAAGAAAATTTCACTGCTCTCGATTAGCTTAATCGATACAAATTTATTTATTAACGCGCGCAGGGTGCCAGGCTCTCTTAATTCAATGTGTCGCCCATCGTCTTAGGCTACATTGCAGCTTCGGTCAGTCATAATTAAAGATAGCAATTAAAAATACAATTATTGAACAAATTTAATTTTCAATTAATGTAATTGATAATACAATAAAACAATTTTTCACAATGGATATGAGATAGACAAAATCAATAAATAATCGAATACAAATTCTACAAAACCGTATATTCTATTTTCACACTATTACATAATCTTAAACTTTAATAAATAGCACATATAACTATTCAAAAAATCTTTCGTTTTTCATCAGGAAATCAATTAATTTTTCATTGTAAAGAAAAATTGTTAGAATAAAAATTTTGAAAAATCGTTTCGGGGATTAATTTTCATAGGAGAAAAATTTTTACTCTAACAACAATTTTTTTTACAATTAAAATTTCGTTGGTTTTTTGGTAAAGAAATAGAAAACTTTATAATACAATTATTACTAAAATTAAAAGATATAAAAAAATTATTAATTTTTAGATCATTTTTAACAAGCTGTAACTCCAAGATAAATAATCGTACAACAAAAAAAAAAACAAAAGCGAATTGTAGCTCAAAGTGTCTAGTTTTTAGATACCACCATGAAAATTTTTTATCATGTTTGGGTTTGGAGAAATCCTTAGTAAATTAAAAAAAAAAAAATTCCAAAGTTTTTCTAGACTAAAAAAATCGACGGGCTTCAAAAAATTTTTTCCATTGTTTCGATCTAAAGCTCTTTTAGAAAATTTAATACTTTTTCTTTTGACATAATCAGAAAGTCTGTACGATGATTTGCCTCGGAGTTACTTTCAATCAAAGCAAAAAAAAAAAGTTATTTTTAACTTTGATGATCAATAACTCTGGGAGTAATGATCTTTTAGGAAATTGAAGGAGGGTCTTAAAAACTACACGATCTTTTCTATGAGATACCGTGAATGGATTTTGAAGAAAAAAATTTTTTCGAATTGGTATAACTTGGAAAAACGAAGGACATCGTCAATCATTTTCGAACTTTGAAGTGCCCCCTAAAATCCCTAAAAATTGCAAAGCGCTGCAATTTTTTTTTTTCATAGAACCCCGAAGCTTCAAATTATTTGTTTTCGCGAAAATCACCATTATTAGCAATTTTTCGATTTTTATTTATTTTTTTAATGGAAAAAATTTCTTTGTCTCAAAAAACTTTATTTTTTTTTTTAAAAGATTAATTATTTAAAAATTTGAAAAAATGAAAAAAAAGTTGAAATTCTTTTTGAAACTAATCGCGAGCAGTGAAATTTTTTTTCAGGATCTTACACTTTAATAAATAACGCGTATAAACAATTAAAAAAAAAACTTCCTTTTTCTTCCGAAAAATCAAAAAATCATCATTTGTTAACTCAAAATTTGAATAACAATAGAATAATAAACTAATAATTTTAAACTATTAGTATTTTCGTAAAATGTAGAGATTTGACGATAAATCCTGAAAATTTAATCAATTTATCTTTAACCGATGATTTGTAATCTATTTTTAACTTCCCACTAAGGAAATCGAAGATTTTCAAAAATCGGGAAGTTATTGGTTTTACCCCGTTTTGAAAAAATTGAGTTTTCATCAGATCTAGACGTTTTGAGGTCCTAGGAAGCATCCCTGACTATTCCTGAGAGGGTATCACTCCGTCTGTGTGTGTGTGTGTGTGTGTGTGTGTAAGTATGTGACCCGCTTATAACTTTCGAACGGCTCGACCGAATCGAACAAAACTAGTGGCTTTCCAAAGAGTTTCATCAAACTTAGATTTCCTGAAAATTTGAACTGATTTGGACCGATAGATTTTGAGAGAAATCTAAAAAACCCCAAAAAATTAAGAAAAATTTTAATTTTAAATGTGGTTTTTTTGGAATAACTTCTGAACGGCTTTTTCGATCAACTCCAAAATCTAATCAGCTCTTAACCTTGAAAAACCACATCGAATGCTGTTTTGAAAATCAAAATCGGTTGATTCGTGCGTGAGTTATCGTTGTCGAAAAAAAACCAAAAAAAGTGTTTTTTCGGAATTACTTCGAAATTCCTAGATCGATCAATTCGAACTTAAAAAATCTTCATGGGGCCTTAAAAACCGCGTCGATCGCCGCCAAGAACGTGAGAATCGGTGCATTCAGTCAAAAGTTATTGCCGTTTGAAATTTCAAAAAATAGTGTTTCAATAAACTTTCATCAGACTTTTGAGCTCGGAGTGGTTATAAGCATAGAACAGTTATCGTTTCAAGCTCGAAGAGCTCAAAATGACGCGAAAATTCTATTTTTGAGCTCGAAGAACTCAAAAAATGAATATTTGCAATTTTGAGCGTTTAAGTATGAAATTCGCGGGAAGTTGCAGGGATGACCTTTAGGGTCAGCCGTTTTCCAAATTTTTTTAATTAAAAGTACTCAAAATTTTCATTGTAAAAAAAATTGTTGTTAAAATAAAAATTTTGAAAAATCGTTAGGGGGATTAATTTTATCATTGTGACTACTAGAGAAAAAAATATATAGACTTAATTTACAGGATCAAGTGGAATTTTAACTCTATTAAATTACTGTTTCAATCAAGGAATTTCCAAGAAAATCATTCCAATAAGTTAATTTTCAAAAAAGTTACGGCTATTTAACAAAAAAAAAGCTGTCTTTTTCAAATAACTCGTAACTTTTTTTTGGTTGAGTAGAAAAATTCGAAAAAAATCTGAAAATTGTTGTTAATAGGGTAGAGAAAGATACCAGAATTTCAGAAAAATCGAAAATGTTCGGAGTCAAAAGTGGTCGATTTGGCAAGGCCCCGTCATTCAACTCTGGCAGTTCCTACATCGGATTATCTAAGATGTTACAATGTAATTGTCAAATAATTAACACGTCAGTGTGTTCATTCAATACAATCGTTTGTGATATTCGATCTATTGGTTTGTCATAATCCAATAATGTTATTCGATACTTACGGAACACTTTTATAATCTTAAATTAACAAAACCTCCATAACTTTTAACCCATAGTTGTGTTGCTTTAAACACAGAGCTGTGTAACTTTAAACGGTTGCACGCGTTAATATCCTTGAACAAAATCCTTGAAGAAAGACATCCCTCGACAAAATGTCATTATATTTCAAAATTCCTATTGAAATTTAAATATATTACTATTCCATAAAATAAATTAGAAAATCATAATCTTGTCGAAAAATTCATAAGAAAATCGTGCCTATAAAATCCGTGAAAAAACGTCACAACACGAAAACAAGCTCATGCGTTGGTCTATGTTCGAATGAGCGCACATCGAATTCACGATAAAAGGACACATCACGATAAGAAGCGTATGTATTGTTATTTTTTTGAATAATTATAAATAAATATCAGGATTAAAAGGAACAGCCGGGATATTTTTTTGGGGGTTCTTAACTCACGTAACAACTTCAAACATAGACTGGTGTTACTAATTCGTTACTTAATTATTTATTAATTTATTTACTGTTTTTGTTTAGATTGAACTTCAAATATGCCAATAAAAAGGTCAATTACACAGAGATTACATTTGAGATACGAAGATGGGGGCTAATGTAAGATAGAATTACGAAGAAAGTATACTTTTATAATCTTTAACGATTTGACTTACGATTAATGATGACATTGACTGATGTTGGAATTGAATTACTACAGATTAAGTTTGGTATACAAAATTAGATTGAATGAGATAAGATGAGAGGCTGATAGAGAATCATAAACATAAACGACAAACACAAGTAAGTATTTTCATTCTTTTTTACGCAAGTCTAATTAAAAAATTGTGAAAATTTCATTAGATTCCGTAAATGCCTTCCAGGCTGCACTACTGGCAAAAGTTTTGAGTTTTTGTTTTCATAACGTTAAGTAATAAATTGAAAATTCAAAAATTAAAAAAGAATAGCAAAACAACATAAATTATTGGCGTTAAGTAAGAAAACAACGACAATGAAACCCAGAAAATATAAGCTTAATGGTATAATAATTTGAATAAATATAAAAAGTCGATAAACAAATGGAATTAAAAATATAAAAAATTATTTTTGAGTAGTCCAATAATTACTTTACAAAATTGTCCTGAGTCACAAAAGCCGTAACTTCAATAGTTCAAAAGATACAATTATTTAAAAATTCAAGTAATGTATTTTTTTATAAACAATTGTTTATAAGAATCGAACCATAATAGAAATTGAGCATGTAAGAAATTTATTATATAAATTACTAAATCGTCTAAAAGATTGTCCTGAATGTTAAATACCGTATGATCAATAATTTAGAAATTATAACAATTTATAAGTCGAGAACATAGTAAAACACTTGAACTTTAATGGGGAACATTATTTTAAAATTCAATAAAAAATAGAGAAAAATTTTCTTTACAACTTTTATGCACATGGCTGTATTTCTAATTTTTAAAAGCTACGGAAAAAAAATAAAGTGAAAATGGAAATTTGTTTTTAACAAATACTTTATAAAATAAACAATGAAAATCCGAATGAAAGACAAAAATTCTTCCACAAATATATCAAGAATTGTAAATGATGATTAAAAAAAAAAAATTTCTTAATAAATAATTTAAATGGTGGATAGATGAAAAAAACAATTGTAAACAATTAAACTTTTTTTTTAAAATCATTATTTTACTAAGACAATAAAATGACAAAGAACATTTTTTTGAAAAACATTCGAATTATCTATTTGCTTATAACAATTTTTTAAACAATTAATGTTAAAAATTTTTTAGTCAAGCTACCAAATGCAATATACTAATACAAAAACAACTAAAATTAAAGATTTAGGAAAAAAAATTTTTTTTTTATAATATTAGCCAGATATTTCAATTCTTGATAACTTTGAAAAATCGTTATAAACAAATGAAAAAACTTTTGTAAGCTTTTCCAACGGAATCTTGTTCATTATTTATATAGTAAGAGCTCCCCAAAGGAAAAACATTTATAGACACATTTTTTAAACTTTTATAAGAGATTTCATCAAAACTCAAATCTCTGAAAAATTTGTTAATTAACAATTTAATAACTTAAATAAAAATCAAGCTAAAAAAATTATTTTTGCGGGGCTATATTTCTTCAAGTGTCTCGATGACACTATAATTTATTCAGATTCATAAATTAATATTGAATGTTATAAAAAAGTTATTTTGTGTTGCATACTTTGCTTGGCGGCGACGCCTAAGTACCAAAACGCGGAGCCTAACTCTCAACGTTAATTCAAAATTATATATAAAATAAATAATGGAGCTACAACTCCGGGAGTCAAGACTTATTTTACTAAAATTTTTTCCTCTTTTAGAAGTTTTGTCAAATTTCAAATATCTTTGATATTTTTGAAGTTATAGCTACAAAACGGAAACTCCCTTTTTGTCTTTTTGTTTTTTGTTTATAACAAATAAAATTTCTAATGGTGGATTAATTGAAAAATACTCTTTTCTTAGAATTAAATTCTGAATCCAATGCGCCAATCGCAATATTTTTAAGAGTGGTCTAACGATTTATCTCAGAAAACTCTCTTCTCGACTAGACTAATTATAAGTCTTACAAATAAATTTGCGTCATCTTTAAAAGATTACAAATGATATCTACAATGTTGATTACAATGCTGGATCAACCCGATAACGATTTCTTAGCTAATTTTTTTTACATTCAATGCGTTTATTATTTGAAAAGAAGATCGTTCAAATAATCTAAATGAAAAATTTATGAATTTTTTTTATTGTCATTAATTTAAGTTATTACTAACGCACTGAATTCTCTAATTTCTAATCTACAAAGATATTATGTTGATATAGATGTGACTAATTCTCACATTGTTGAATATTTTTTGTATGTTCATTACGAATCTTAAAAAACTATTTAGCAATGAACCATAAATCGAACCAATAATTTAATAAATTTTTAGTACCATTATTGCAGTTATTTGATGAACGAAATGGCATCTTTGACTCTGTCGATAGCCGATGATTTGAAACTTGTTGTTTAGTAGTCGATTCGAAAATTATAGGATAGAATTCCACCATGATAAAACTTGACATTAATAACTATTTCTTATTTCATTATGGAGGAACAAAATTAAAGATAATCTATACTTCATTCTTGAGGTATTAAACAACTAAAACATATTTACTGTAATGTAAGAATATTGAAATAATTAATTTTACAATTTAGATAGCGAGTGGAATAGAGTTGACACTGAGATTACTGTTCACTATTTTACACAACTTAAGCAATAAATGATTCACTAAAAATCAATAATATCACAAAGTGAAAAGTAATTTTTTGAAACAAAATAATTTTACTCATTGACTAAATTTTTTTAACAATAATAATGTACTACTGAACGAAAGAGACTCTTTTTTTAACGGATAAAAATATAAGTAATCTATGTCTACTTTGTACTGAAAGAGTAAACGGTATCCCTGTATGCGCAAATGTAACTTCCGACTAATATTTTAGGGTGTATCGCGCATAGCTCCACCCTATGAATTATATGTATCTTATTGGTCGATAAGCGTCCCTGTTACGCCTTCTCTTTTAACTCATATTTGCTATAAGATAATGTGCCTATATATCGATAAATAATAATTTTGAGAGTAAAAGTTTGTTACTACACAGGTAAAAAAAGCTATTTGCAACGTCAGTTATAAATGATTCTCTTATTATTAGTAGAGTTAATAAAAGCGTGAACTAAAAATGAAAAGATGAAAATTCTGTCAATAGTATGTATTACTTGTATTCAAAAAAAAAAAAAAAACGTTGATGAGTTTTTCAGAGTATTTCATAAAAAAAAAATTAGGAAAACGGTTGATTCTAAAAGCCATCCCTGCACGATTTCCACGTGGTTGAAGGCATTCGACGCAATTTTTAAAGCCTCATTAGGCAATTTTAAGTTTAAATTGTTCGAGCAAGAAATTTCGAAGTAATTCCGAAAAAACACTTTTTTCGGTTTTCGTTCGACAGCGATCTCACGAACAAATCAACCGATTATGACGCACTTGGTGGTGATCGATGCGAGATTTCAAGGATAAAAGCTGATTAGTTTTTGAGGTCGATCAGTTCAGCCAATTCGGAGATATTTTGGAAAAATGAAAAAAAAATCAACTTATTTGTTCACTTTTTTGCAATTTCTCGAAATCTACCGGTCTGAATTGGTTTTAACTTACAGGTGATCTAAGTTTAGCGAAGCCCTTTCGAATGACACCAACTGCGATCAAATCGGTCAAGCCGTTCAAAAGTTATAAGAGGTTTACACACACACACACACACACATATATACACACACACACATCATCGCGGGGATAGTCAGGGAAGCTACCTAGGACCTCAAAACGTCGAGATCTGATGAAAACTCGATTTTCGAAAAACGGGGTAAAACCAATAACTTCCCGATTTTTGAAAATTTTCAATTTTTTATGGACACCATCGTAAAAATACTCAAAAAAGCTTCTTAAAGCTTCAAAACGTCGAGATCTGTTGTAACCTCGATTTTTGCAAAACGGGGTAAAACCGATAACTTTTAGACCAATAACGTTTAGAGAAGAAATCGTGAAATTTTGACTTTTTGTTTATTTCTGTATAGTATCTATTAACGAACATACTAATCTACTTTTTCTTCAATTTTACATACTTTTCACATTATGAATGGAAGCTTAACCATTGAGTATGCAAAGTTTTATTCGTGCTAAAAGCTCAGATGGATATCGAGTATGTTTAACGCAAATGTAAATTTTGTAATTTTTGGAAGTGCTTACATTCATTGGATTAGACTAGGAAAAAATATATTTAAATATTTAAAAACTAAATTGTCAATAACGCGATCCATTTCTAATATATCATTCAAAACCAACCTTTTTTTCTTTCCCTTTGGATCATCGGACCAGAGTATAGAAAAGATTACAGAATCTTTTATAAAGAATAACATTCTATATAAGTCTGTTTGAGTAAGTAATTTAAAATATCAGAGATCTCATTACTTTAAAATACTGTTAATATCTCTCTACAAAATTTAAGAAAATAAACAAAATTCATTGTTTTTCGACAATTTCTGATCGGTTGTATCCTTTTCTATAAAGTCTATGGCAGATATTAAGTAGTTTTACGTCAATTCTGTAACCTTTTTATTCGGATGTTGATATTAGTCGACTGAGATAATGACAAGATTTCTAAAGAAATGTGGGCGAACGAAGTGAGCATGATATATCTAGCCTAAGTGAAAAACCCCCAATAAAAAATTACTTGACTCAGGAAAAATAATGTCTTCCAAATTCCACTTTTGTTTTGTAATATTTAGTACTCACAATTCATGCAATTCACTCTCTAATCAAGAATATGTG
Organism: Cotesia vestalis; assembly: GCA_000956155.1. Classification (NCBI taxonomy): domain Eukaryota; kingdom Metazoa; phylum Arthropoda; class Insecta; order Hymenoptera; family Braconidae; genus Cotesia; species Cotesia vestalis. The sequence continues at coordinate 32,115 of JZSA01005915.1, forward strand.
ATTTGTCGGGGAAAGCCCAAAGTTTTCTTTCAGGAATTCATTAGTTCAATGAAGCTATTACTATCTTGAAATAAAGTTCACTTACTTTGTCTAAAATTATAATTTTCTGGAATTCAGGTAGTAACATTGGTTCTTGATATTTCGTAGTTGTTTAAAGAGTTCTCTGACTGCTGAATCAAGAGTATATTGTGTGACTAAGGATGAAACAAAACCTGCCCGAACGAAGTGAGGGCTGACATTACTCAGTCTGAAATCGTGTTTCATTCCCCGTTACACATTATATTTTTTATATAAACCTGCATTAAAAATGCTAGTTTAATTGTCTGGAACTAACCGGAACTAGATAATTTCAAATGAATAGCAAAAATAACCATATTTAATAAAACTTATTGAGAAAATTAAAAACTATAATTCAAGAAGCCAACAAGAAACTATTACATTTAAATTCTTTAATCTTGATTTTTCCGGCAATAAATTGAAAGTTGCAGCTGCTGCTTTATCAATAAGATGCAGTAGTGTATTTTTAGAAGCTGTATCCATGTTTATTATATTATGAATTATAATATGTCAATGCAGTAAACGGTTAAAATAACAATTATAAAGGTATAAAATAAACAAAAGATACTCTGATAGGATTAAAAATAAAGCTGCAACTTCATCTTGTGGGCAGAAAATCATCATTTTCTGACCGCTGGGAAGAAAATGATTGATTCCTGCCCGGCATCAGTCGCATTGGTCGAAAATTGACTAGTTTCGATTGGCTCAACAGGCATTGAAACTTGCATTATCAATGCAGGTTATATAAAAAATACAACTTTGTTTTTTTTTTAAATTAAAAATTTTTTTTTCTGTAAGTAAAAAATAGTCGAACGTTTAATTTCAATTCGCTGCATATAACTATGTCAAATCCTCAGCTATAATGATAAACTTCGCAAATATAGCAGATTACATCACGTATATCTGAAACTGTAGAAACTTTTTCGCACGACTCATGATGCGAAGCATCAGATAGTGCATTATGATCGAAAAATTTATTTGCCTCATTTCGGCAACTATTTTTATTAATATAGTCTTGTTAGTTCACAAAATCAATATATTTTGCCTACTATTGTCAAAGCAATTTAATGCAGATTAATTTGACACTTTTCAAAAATTGATTTAATGTAATAGAAACGGAAAAAAACATCAAAATAGGTCAAAAAATTTTCCTGTCCGTCATGTATGAAACTCTGAAAACACTGTAACTTGCGAAAAAATGCATAAATTGAGTTGAAATATTTTTTTTTTTAATCTTTGATAGAATTGTGGGTCACAAAATGCGAACGGCTAGGTAATTTAATGTCGTTTATGTACAATTAATGAAATGAAACAAAATCCAGAAGACTGTGCATCTAGATATATTGTGAACATTTATTCAACTAGAGATGCTTGCGCATTATCAGGCTATTTTAGCTGTTTTATATATTTTTTCCACATTCTTTATTTTATTCGTGTATCATAATTAATTGAACATTGTGAAATGTGCACTTTTGGATTTTCCAAATTTTTAACTTCCCGCTAAGAAAATCGAAGATTTTCTAAAATCGGGAAGTTATTGGTTTCACCCCGTTTTTCGAAAATCGAGTTCTCATCAGATCTTGACGTTTTGAGGTCCTAGAAATCTTCCCTGACCATTCCCGCGATGATGTCCGTATGTCTATATGTATGTGTGTCTGTATGTGTGTGTGTGTGTGTGTGTGTGT